>OX608078.1:44490940-44700544 GCA_951509765.1 Sphenella marginata
TTTTTTTGCCCCTCGCACTTGTCATTCAAGCTGACCAGCTATGATCGCTACTGCGCTAGTTTTTTTCTTTCTTAATGTCCACAAATGCATAAGTGTATATGTATGTATGTACAAAACAATACATAGAAAGCCAGATATGGTTATTATAGGGTGAGCAGGTCGTCTTTTTTGGGGGTAGGTTATTTCAAAAGCACATTTGGAGCACATAATTTCTGCATAATTACTTTTGCGCTAACTGTCTTGTTTCACTGTTTACGCATATTGCTCTGCTAGGTTTAGCCTAAAGCTAGCAGAACATGACATTTTTTTTAAAAAAGGGGAGCAATTTTTTTGGGGGTAGGTTATTTCAAGAGCACATTTGGAGCACATAATTTGTGCATAATTACATTTGCGCTAACTGTCTTGTTTCACTGTTTACGCATATTGCTCTGCTAGGTTTAGCCTAAAGCTGGCAGAACATGAAATTTTTTTAAAAAAAGGGGAGCAATTTTTTTGGGGGTAGGTTATTTCAAGAGCACATTTGGAGCACATAATTTCTGCATAATAACATTTGCGCTAACCGTCTTGTTTCAGCGTTTACGCATATTGCTCTGCTGGGTTTAGCCTAAAGCTAGCAGAACATGAAATTTTTAAAAAAAAAAAGGGGAGCAATTTTTTTGATGGTAGGTTATTTCAAGAGCAGATTTGGAGCACATAATTTCTGCATAATAGCATTTGCGCTAATTGTCTTTTTTTACTGTTTATGCATATTGCTCTGCTAGGTTTAGCCTAAAGCTAGCAGAACATGAATTTTTTTTTAAAAAAAGGGGAGCAATTTTTTTGGGGGTAGGTTATTTCAAGAGCACATTTGGAGCACATAATTTCTGCATAATTACATTTGCGCTAACTGTCTTGTTTCACTGTTTACGCATATTGCTCTGCTAGCTTTAGCCTAAAGCTAGCAGAACATCATTTTTTGACAAAAATAGAGGAGCACATTTTTTGGGATTAGGGCACTTAATTAGCACATTTGGAGCACATCATTGTCCATAAGTTAGTTTTTTGTTCTGCTAACTTTGCTCTGCTAGCTTTATGGACCTAAATTATCCTGCAATATAGGTATCAAACGTATGAGGAACCTCCCAGGTTTCTCCTGAACTTCGATATATTTCGATAAATTTATCGATAACTAAGTAAGTGCCCAGAAACGAAAGGGGACGTCCCAAGCTTGCATTTAAACTTCGATATATTTCGATAAATTTATCGAAAACTTAGTTATCGATCAAAATGTGATTGCCAAAAAACCTTAAAAATATCCTACAATATATGTATCAAACGTAAGAGGAACTTCCCAGGTTTTACATGAACTTCGATATATTTCGATAAATTTATCTATAACTCAGTTATCGATCAAAATGTAATTGCCCAGTAACGAAAGGGGACGTCCCAAGGTTTCATCTGAACTTCGAAATATTTCAATAAATTTATCGATAACTGAGTTATCGATCAAAATGTCATTGCCAAAAAACCTTAAAAATATCCTGCAATATAGGTATCAAACGTAAGAGGAACCTCCCAGGTTTCACCTGAACTTCGATATATTTCAATAAATTTATCGATAACTGAGTTATCGATCAAAATGTGATTGCCAAAAACCTTAAAATTATCCTACAATATGGGTATCAAACGTATGAGGAACTCCCCAGGTTTCACCTGAACTTCGATATATTTCAATAAATTTATCGATAACTGAGTTATAACTGAGTTTCAAAGAACAGGTGCATCTGCTGAGTATTCTAAATACTTGGTTGCGCGCTCCAACCTTCAGTTGCTCAACCAACAATGCTACAAAAGTTATTTAGTGGGCTGTAAAACCCAATTCTTTACCAACCCGAAAAAGTTCTACAATTTTGTCAATTCGAAACGGAAAACTACCGGATTTCCATCTTCCTTCGCCTTTGGATCCAAGAGTGCTAGTTCGGATCAGGATATTTCTGAATTATTTGCAGAACTCTTTATGTCGACCTACACATCTAATAAGTTCCAGTCCAGTCCCTACCCTTACAATTTAAATAGCTCTAGTTAATAGCATTCACATGCCTGTTTTGGATAAACATTCTGTTCTACAAAGTCTTCTTGAACTGAAACCTTCATTTTCCCCTGGTCCGGATGGTGTTCCCAGTTGCGTGTTGAGCTACTGTGCTATACATTTATCTGACCCAATTTTTAAACTGTTCAAACTATCTCTTGAATCTGCTGCGTTCCCTACAATCTGGAAGCAATCTTTTATTATACCTTTACATAAAAAAGGTAGCAGGTCAAATATTGAGAATTATAGGGGCATAGCTAAGCTCTCAGCTATTCCTAAAACTTTTGAACACATAATAACTCGCCAGCTGCAATACCGGTGTAGGTGTTTATTATCACAGTGTCAGCATGGTTTTGTACCTCGTCGATCTACCTCAACTAACTTGCTTGAGTTGTCCTCCTTTGTTATGGACGGATTCTTGAAAGGTAACCAAACGGATGTGGTCTATACCGATTTCAGCAAAGCTTTCGACTCAACCATGAGCTTTTAATCCATAAACTCGATTTACTGGGTTTTCCAAATCAGTTATTGTTATGGCTTGCAAATTATCTTACAAACAGGACTCAACAGGTGTTGTTTAAAAATACTTTGTCTAAGTCCATTGACGTAACTTCCGGTGTCCCCCAGGGTAGTCATCTTGGCCCCTTACTCTTTACCCTGTTCATAAATGACCTACCCCAAATCATCTCTCATTCTCGAACTCTTATGTATGCGGACGATGTGAAACTTTGTTTCACCTATTCGCCTACTGTACCTTCCCGTGGAGGTCTCTTTCAGGCCGATTTGGAGTCATTTCGCTGCTGGTGTGCAGTAAATTTATTAATATTGAATAGCTCGAAATGTAAGCTAATGACTTTTCATCGAGTTAAGCCGGTTTTGGTCTCCTACGTACTAAATGACTCTCTTTTGGAACGCATATCTGTTGTAACTGATTTAGGTGTTATTTTTGACCCTAAACTAAGTTTTAATATGCATATTTCATCTATTGCTAACAAAGCCATGGGTGTGCTTGGTTTTGTTAAACGATGGGCTAAAGAATTTGACGACCCGTACCTCACGAAAGTTCTCTACACATCGCTTGTTCGTCCAATACTTGAGTATTGCTCGTGTGTCTGGTGTCCCTTGTATCAAGTTCATATACAGCGGATTGAGTCAGTACAAAAGCAATTCTTGATTTTTGCTTTGCGGGGTCTTAACTGGAATCCAACTACTCACCTGCCCCCTTATAGAAGTAGGCTTCTCCTCTTAAATCTACCCTCTCTGGAAAATCGTAGGGTTTTACTAGGTGTAATGTTCCTCCATAAGCTGATTGTTGGTGAAATCGATTCATCTGATCTTGTTAGTCGACTGAGTTTTGCTGTACCCGCTAGGGCGTCCAGGCACTATGTGCCTTTTCAATTACCCCTTTGTCGTCAAAACTTCGCAAAAAACCACCCTCTAAACCTTTGGTGTTCATTTTACAACGAGTTATATAGCTGCATTAGTTTCGAATGTTCTTTTGCCTCACTTCAAAATTTAATACTTGCATTCCTGCTTAACGCTGACTAATATCATGTAAGTCCTCCACCCGTTGTTGCTCTGAGCGCTGCGTGGAATCGCGTCCATTCCACCGGTAGCACACATATATCAACGTATACAATTAATTAATTAAATTATCCGCTGCGCGGAATCACGTCCATTCCGCCAGCAAATCTCATATCGCTCTGGTACTCGACTTTACATAAATAAATATTCGACCGTATGTCAGGGTGGATTGGAGACTCGGCCTCTTCAACCATCCTATGGATAATTCAAGATTTCAAGGCACAATATTAAATGATAAATATTCCGTTGTTGCCCCGAACGCTACGTGGAATCGCGTCCATTCCAACGGCAGCACACATATATCAACGCATACAATTAATTAATTAAATTATCCGCTGCGCGGAATCACGTCCATTCCGCCAGCAAATCTCATATCGCTCTGGTACTCGACTTTACATAAATAAATATTCGACCGTATGTCAGGGTGGATTGGAGACTCGGCCTCTTCAACCATCCTATGGATAATTCAAGATTTCAAGGCACAATATTAAATGATAAATATTCCGTTGTTGCCCCGAACGCTGCGTGGAATCGCGTCCATTCCACCAGCTTCTCACACAATATCAACGAACACACTTAAACAAATTATTACTCGACCGTATGTCAGGGTGGATTGGAGACTCGGCCTCTTCAACCACCCGGTGAGGATGGAACAGTCAATGATTTTCAAGACCATCCTTATGGATGAACCGATCGTTTTATAAGATGAACAGCAATCACGGCCACTCTAATCTTTCCAGTTAATAGCCAACTAGCTCTGATGACAACATTGAATAACCGTGAATAATCGACCGTATGTGTGTGTGGATGGGAGACACTGCCTCTCCAAACATCTCATGTAATACTTTAATTCATATTGTTAGTTTTTAAGTTATGTGCAATTTTAATAGTATCTGTCCTCAGTCGACCTCTCTGTTTGTGTCGACTTAAAACAAATTAATAAACAATTAATTAAAAAAAATCTTATTGCCAAAAACCTTAAAATTATCCTACAATATGGGTATCAAAGGTAAGAGGAACCTCCCAGGTTTCACCTGAACTCCGATATATTTCGATAAATTTATCGGTAACTGAGTTATCGATCAAAATGTGATTGCCAAAAACCTTAAAATTATCCTACAATATGGGTATCAAACGTAAGAGGAACTCCGCAGGTTTCATCTTAACTTCGATAAATTTATCGATAACTGAGTTATCGATCAAAATGTGATTGCCAAAAACCTTAAAATTATCCTACAATATAGGTATCAAACGTAAGAGGAACTTAAAATTATCCTACAATATAGGTATAGGAAATTCGATATATTTCGATACATTTATCGATAACTTAGTTATCGATCAAAATGTAATTGCCAGTAACGAAAGGGGAAGTCCCAAGGTTTCATTTAAATTTCGATATATTTCCATAAATTTATCGAAAACTGAGTTATCGATCAAAATGTGATTGCCAAAAAACCTTAAAACTATCCTACAATATAGGTATCAAACGTAAGAGGAACTTCCCAGGTTTCATCTGAACTTCGATATATTTCGATAAATTTATCGATAACTGAGTTATCTATCAAAATGTAATTGCCCAGAAACGAAAGGGGTCGTCCCAAGGTTGCATTTAAACTTGGATATATTTCGATAAATTTATTGAGTTATCGATCAAAATGTGATTGCCCAAAATTGTCCCTGCAACATGGGTATCAAACAAAAGGGAAAGTACCAATGTTTCAACTGAACTTCGATATATTTCGATAAATTCATCGATAAGTGAGTTATCGACCAAATGTAATTGCCCAGCAACGAAAGGGGACGTCCCAAGGTTTCATTTAAATTTCGACGTATTTCGATAAATTTATCGAAAACTGAGTTATCGATCAAAATGTGAGTGCCAAAAACCTTTAAATTATCCTGCAATATAGGTATCAAACGTAAGAGGAACCTCCCAGGTTTCACCTGAACTTCGATATATTTCAATAAATTTATCGATAACTGAGTTATCGATCAAAATGTGATTGCCAAAAACCTTAAAATTATCCTGCAATATAGGTATCAAACGTAAGAGGAACCTCCCAGGTTTCACCTGAACTTCGATATATTTCGATAAATTTATTGAAAACTGAGTTATCGATCAAAATGTGATTGCCCAAAATTGTCCCTGCAATATGGGTATCAAACAAAAGGGAAACTACCCAGGTTTCAACTGAACTTCGATATATTTCGATAAATTCATCGATAACTGAGTTATGTATCAAAATGTAATTGCCCAGAAACGAAAGGGGACGTCCCAAGGTTGCATTCTAACTTCGATATATTTCGATAAATTTTTCGAAATGTGATTGCCAAAAACCTTAAAATTATCCTACAATATGGGTATCAAACGTAAGAGGAACCTACCAGGTTTCACCTGAACTTCGATATATTTCGATAAATTTATTGAAAACTGAGTTATCGATCAAAATGTGATTGCCCCTGCAATATGGGTATCAAACAAAAGGGAAACTACCCAGGTTTCAACTGAACTTTGATATATTTCGATAAATTCATCGATAACTGAGTTATCTATCAAAATGTAATTACCCAGAAACGAAAGGGGACGTCCCAAGGTTTCACCTGAACTTCGATATATTGCGATAAATTTATCGATAACTGAGTTATCGATCAAAATGTGATTGCCAAAAACCTTAAAATTATCCTACAATATAGGTATCAAACGTAAGAGGAACTTCCCAGGTTTCATCTGAACTTCGATATATTTCGATAAATTTATCGATAACTGAGTTATCGATCAAAATGTGATTGCCAAAAACCTTAAAATTATCCTACAATATAGGTATCAAACTTAAGAGAAAGCTCCCAGGTTTTACCTGAACTTCGATATATTTCGATAAATGTATCGATAGCTGAGTTATCTATCAAAATGTAATTGCCCAGTAACGAAAGGGGAAGTCCCAAGGTTTCATTTAAATTTCGATATATTTCGATAAATTTATCGATAACTGAGTTATCGATCAAAATGTGATTGCCAAAATCCTTAAAATTATCCTACAATATAGGTATCAAACTTAAGAGAAAGCTCCCAGGTTTTACCTGAACTTCGATATATTTCGATAAATGTATCGATAGCTGAGATATCTATCAAAATGTAAGTGCCCAGAAACGAAAGGGGACGTCCCAAGGTTGCATTTAAACCAATATTTCGATAAATTTATTGAAAACTGAGTTATCGATCAAAATGTGATTGCCCAAAATTGTCCCTGCAATATGGGTATCAAACAAAAGGGAAACTACCCAGGTTTCAACTAAACTTCGATATATTTCGATAAATTCATCGATAAATGAGCTATCTATCAAAATGTAATTGCCCAGAAACGAAAGGGGACGGCTCAAGGTTGCATTTAAACATCGATATATTTCGATAAATTTATCGATAACAAAGTTATTGGTCAAAATGTGCTTGCCAAAAAACCTTAAAATTATCCTACAATATAGGTATCAAACGTAAGAGGAACTCCCCAGGTTTCATCTTAACTTCGATATATTTCGATAAATTTATCGAAAACTGGGTTATCGGTCAAAGTTTATTAGCCAACAAACCTTAAAATTAGCCTGCAATATAGGTATCAAACGCAAGAGGAACCTCCCTGTTTAAGCGACATACATATGTACATACATAAGCTACGGTTTTTCATTCGTTTATTTTATTTGCATTGCATGCTATTGTAATTCGCAATCAGTTTATAAAATATTTCGAAGATATAGTTTATATTTTGGAAAGCCAAAGAGTGGTTTTTCATACCGAAAATGGGGAAGCCAATCGCGCCATGCCTCAGAGCCAACAGTGCTCGCCACCAATAACACATACATACCCTCTCGTTCTCCAAAGAACAATTTTGAACATTTAGGCAAACATGGTCGTCAGAACCTGAGCCAAATGAATACATACAATTTGAGCAAAACGGTCACATAGCACCTGAGCCAAATAATAAAATAAAATAAAAAAATAATAATAACTTAAAAAACAACTCGCCTTCTCTAAAGCTTAGACATGGTCCTTTGAGCCGGATTCGAACCGGCGACTTATGCATTTCACTAGACGACTAAGCCGTCTAGGGGGGCGAGGATGTTTAAGCGACGTACATACATACATAAGCTACGGTTTTTCATTCGTTTATTTTATTTGCATTGCATGCTATTGTAATTCGCAATCAGCTTATAAAATATTTCGAAGATATAGTTTATATTTTGGAAAGCCAAAGAGTGGTTTTTCATACCGAAAATGGGGAAGCCAATCGCGCCATGCCTCAGAGCCAACAGTGCTCGCCACCAATAACACATACATACCCTCTCGTTCTCCAAAGAACAATTTTGAACATTTAGGCAAACATGGTCGTCAGAACCTGAGCCAAATGAATACATACAATTTGAGCAAAACGGTCACATAGCACCTGAGCCAAATAATAAAATAAAATAAAAAAATAATAATAACTTAAAAAACAACTCGCCTTCTCTAAAGCTTAGACACTCCCAAATTTATCGAAAACTGGGTTATCGGTCAAAGTTTATTTGCCAACAAACCTTAAAATTAGCCTGCAATATAGGTATCAAACGCAAGAGGAACCTCCCAGGTTTCACCTGAACTTCTATATATTTCGATAAATTTATCGATAACTGAGTTATTGTCCCTGCAATATGGGCATCAAACAAAAGGGAAACTACCCAGGTTTCAACTGAACTTCGATATATTTCGATAAATTCATCGATAACTGAGTTATCTATCAAAATGTAATTGCCCAGAAACGAAAGGGGACGTCCCAAGGTTACATTTAAACTTCGATATATTGCGATAAATTTATCGAAAACTGAGTTATCGATCAAAATGTGATTGCCAAAAAACCTTAAAACTATCCTACAATATAGGTATCAAACGTAAGAGGAACTTCCCAGGTTTTACATGAACTTCGATATATTTCGATAAATCTATCGATAACTCAGTTATCGATCAAAATGTAATTGCCAAAAACCTTAAAATTATCCTACAATATGGGTATCAAACGTAAGAGGAACTCCCCAGGTTTCATCTTAACTTCGATATATTTCAATAAATTTATCGATAACTGAGTTATCGATCAAAATGTGATTGCCAAAAAACCTTAAAACTATCCTACAATATAGGTATCAAACGTAAGAGGAACTTCCCAGGTTTCATCTGAACTTCGATATATTTCGATAAATTTATCGAAAACTGGGGTATCGGTCGAAATTTCATTGCCAACAAACCTTAAACTATCCTACAATATAGGTATCAAATAACTCAGTTATCGATCAAAATGTAATTGCCCAGTAACGAAAGGGGAAGTCCCAAGGTTTCATTTAAATTTCGATATATTTCGATAAATTTATCGAAAACTGAGTTATCGATCAAAATGTGATTGCCAAAAAACCTTAAAACTATCCTACAATATAGGTATCAAACGTAAGAGGAACTTCCCAGGTTTTACCTGAACTTCGATATATTTCTATAAATTTATCGATAACTCAGTTATCGATCAAAATGTAATTGCCCAGTAACGAAAGGGGAAGTCCCAAGGTTTCATTTAAATTTCGATATATTTCGATAAATTTATCGAAAACTGAGTTATCGATCAAAATGTGATTGCCAAAAAACCTTAAAACTATCCTACAATATAGGTATCAGACGTAAGGAACTTCCCAGGTTTCATCTGAACTTCGATAAATTTATCGATAACTGAGTTATCTATCAAAATGTAATTGCCCAGAAACGAAAGGGGACGTCCCAAGGTTGCATTTAAACTTCGATATATTTCGATAAATTTATTGAAAACTGAGTTATCGATCAAAATGTGATTGCCCAAAATTGTCCCTGCAATATGGGTATCAAACAAAAGGGAAACTACTTAGGTTTCAACTGAACTTCGATATATTTCGATAAATTCATCGATAACTGAGCTATCTATCAAAATGTAATTGCCCAGAAAAGAAAGGGGACGTCTCAAGGTTGCATTTAAACATCGATATATTTCGATAAATTTATCGATAACAAAGTTATTGGTCAAAATGTGCTTGCCAAAAAACCTTAAAATTATCCTACAATATAGGTATCAAACGTAAGAGGAACTCCCCAGGTTTCATCTTAACTTCGATATATTTCGATAAATTTATTGAAAACTGGGTTATCGGTCAAAGTTTATTAGCCAACAAACCTTAAAATTAGCCTGCAATATAGGTATCAAACGCAATAGGAACCTCCCTGTTTAAGCGACATACATATGTACATACATAAGCTACGGTTTTTCATTCGTTTATTTTATTTGCATTGCATGCTATTGTAATTCGCAATCAGCTTATAAAATATTTCGAAGATATAGTTTATATTTTGGAAAGCCAAAGGGTGGTTTTTCATACCGAAAATGGGGAAGCCAATCGCGCCATGCCTCAGAGCCAACAGTGCTCGCCACCAATAACACATACATACCCTCTCGTTGTCCAAAGAACAATTTTGAACATTTAGGCAAACATGGTCGTCAGAACCTGAGCCAAATGAATACATACAATTTGAGCAAAACGGTCACATAGCACCTGAGCCAAATAATAAAATAAAATAAAAAAATAATAATAACTTAAAAAACAACTCGCCTTCTCTAAAGCTTAGACACTCCCAAATTTATCGAAAACTGGGTTATCGGTCAAAGTTTATTTGCCAACAAACCTTAAAATTAGCCTGCAATATAGGTATCAAACGCAAGAGGAACCTCCCAGGTTTCACCTGAACTTCTATATATTTCGATAAATTTATCGATAACTGAGTTATCGATCAAAATGTGATTGCCAAAAACCTTAAAATTATCCTGCAATATAGGTACCAAACGTAAAAGGTACCTCCCAGGTTTCATCTGAACTTCGATATATTTCAATAAGTTTATCGATAACTGAGTTATCGATCAAAATGTGATTGCCAAAAACCTTAAAATCATCCTGCAATATACAGTGCCGGACGATACTATAGCACCCCCTATATAACATCGAGCTATAACAACAACGTCTTTCATATGCGATTTCGATTTACTTTATTTACAAACATCGTTTACGTTGTAATGAATACCACTAAAGCCATTCTTGAACATTTTGTACAAAATTCAGAATAACTCTGCAAATTTTGACCTAATTTTTCAACTTTTTTCCTCGGAACTTTAGAAAAATTCTGAGTACGCAGTTTTGTAGCCCATTCAATTTGACTCTGACAAAGTGCAAGTATTAAGTAGCTCCGACAGCGCCTTGATTTTTAATAATTTTTTATGTGTATTTTTTTTCCATACAACGAAATCACAACATTATTTTTTATATGGAGAAAATACATAACTTAGTTCGGAAAAAAATTTATTAAAAATCAAGGCGCTGTCGGAGCTACTTAATATTTGCACTTTGTCAGAGTCAAATTGAATGGGCTACAAAACTGCGTACTCAGAATTTTTCAAAAGTTCCGAGGAAAAAAGTTGAAAAATTAGGTCAAAATTTGCTAAATTATTTTGAATTTTGTGCAAAGCTTTTAGTAAAACCTTGAACGACGTTTGGTACAACATAAGTCAAACTTTTATATCAAATTATCTGAAACTTTATTTGTTGAACGTCTTTGTTTTAGTTCGATGACAAAAAGGGGGTGCGATTGTATTGTCCGACACTGTAGGTATCAAACGTAAGAGGAACCTCCCAGGTTTCACCTGAACTTCGATATATTTCGATAAATTTATTGAAAACTGAGTTATCGATCAAAATGTGATTGCCCAAAATTGTCCCTGCAATATGGGTATCAAACAAAAGGGAAACTACCCAGGTTTCAACTGAACTTCGATATATTTCGATAAATTCATCGATAACTGAGTTATCTATCAAAATGTAATTGCCCAGAAACGAAAGGGGACGTCCCAAGGTTACATTTAAACTTCGATATATTTCAATAAATTTATCGAAAACTGAGTTATCGATCAAAATGTGATTGCCAAAAAACCTTAAAACTATCCTACAATATAGGTATCAAACGTAAGAGGAACTTCCCAGGTTTTACATGAACTTCGATATATTTCGATAAATTTATCGATAACTCAGTTATCGATCAAAATGTAATTGCCAAAAACCTTAAAATTATCCTACAATATGGGTATCAAACGTAAGAGGAACTCCCCAGGTTTCATCTTAACTTCGATATATTTCAATAAATTTATCGATAACTGAGTTATCGATCAAAATGTGATTGCCAAAAAACCTTAAAACTATCCTACAATATAGGTATCAAACGTAAGAGGAACTTCCCAGGTTTCATCTGAACTTCGATATATTTCGATAAATTTATCGAAAACTGGGGTATCGGTCGAAATTTCATTGCCAACAAACCTTAAACTATCCTACAATATAGGTATCAAATAACTCAGTTATCGATCAAAATGTAATTGCCCAGTAACGAAAGGGGAAGTCCCAAGGTTTCATTTAAATTTCGATATATTTCGATAAATTTATCGAAAACTGAGTTATCGATCAAAATGTGATTGCCAAAAAACCTTAAAACTATCCTACAATATAGGTATCAAACGTAAGAGGAACTTCCCAGGTTTTACCTGAACTTCGATATATTTCTATAAATTTATCGATAACTCAGTTATCGATCAAAATGTAATTGCCCAGTAACGAAAGGGGAAGTCCCAAGGTTTCATTTAAATTTCGATATATTTCGATAAATTTATCGAAAACTGTGTTATCGATCAAAATGTGATTGCCAAAAAACCTTAAAACTATCCTACAATATAGGTATCAGACGTAAGAGGAACTTCCCAGGTTTCATCTGAACTTCGATATATTTCGATAAATTTATCGATAACTGAGTTATCTATCAAAATGTAATTGCCCAGAAACGAAAGGGGACGTCCCAAGGTTGCATTTAAACTTCGATATATTTCGAGAAATTTATTGAAAACTGAGTTATCGATCAAAATGTGATTGCCCAAAATTGTCCCTGCAATATGGGTATCAAACAAAAGGGAAACTACTTAGGTTTCAACTGAACTTCGATATATTTCGATAAATTCATCGACAACTGAGTTATCTATCAAAATGTAATTGCCCAGAAACGAAAGGGGACGTCCCAAGGTTGCATTTAAACTCCGATATATTTCGATAAATTTATCGAAAACTGAGTTATCGATCAAAATGTGATTGCCAAAAACCTTAAAATTATCCTGCAATATAGGTATCAAACTTAAGAGGAACCTCCCAGGTTTCACCTGAACTTCGATATATTTCAATAAATATATCGATAACTGAGTTATCGATCAAAATGCGATTGCCAAAAACCTTAAAATTATCCTGCAATATAGGTATCAAACGTAAGAGGAACTTCCCAGGTTTTACCTGAACTTCGATATATTTCTATAAATTTATCGATAACTCAGTTATCGATCAAAATGTAATTGCCCAGTAACGCAAGGGGACGTCCCAAGGTTTCATCTGAACTTCGATATATTTCAATAAATTTATCGATAACTGAGTTATCGATCAAAATGTGATTGCCAAAAACCTTAAAATTATCCTGCAATATAGGTATCAAACGTAAGAGGAACCTCCCAGGTTTCACCTGAACTTCGATATATTTCAATAAATTTATCGATAACTGAGTTATCGATCAAAATGTGATTGCCAAAAACCTTAAAATTATCCTGCAATATAGGTATCAAACGTAAGAGGAACCTCCCAGGTTTCACCTGAACTTCGATATATTTCGATAAATTTATTGAAAACTGAGTTATCGATCAAAATGTGATTGCCCAAAATTGTCCCTGCAATATGGGTATCAAACAAAAGGGAAACTACTTAGGTTTCAACTGAACTTCGATATATTTCGATAAATTCATCGACAACTGAGTTATCTATCAAAATGTAATTGCCCAGAAAAGAAAGGGGACGTCTCAAGGTTGCATTTAAACATCGATATATTTCGATAAATTTATCGATAACAAAGTTATTGGTCAAAATGTGCTTGCCAAAAAACCTTAAAATTATCCTACAATATAGGTATCAAACGTAAGAGGAACTCCCCAGGTTTCATCTTAACTTCGATATATTTCGATAAATTTATTGAAAACTGGGTTATCGGTCAAAGTTTATTAGCCAACAAACCTTAAAATTAGCCTGCAATATAGGTATCAAACGCAATAGGAACCTCCCTGTTTAAGCGACATACATATGTACATACATAAGCTACGGTTTTTCATTCGTTTATTTTATTTGCATTGCATGCTATTGTAATTCGCAATCAGCTTATAAAATATTTCGAAGATATAGTTTATATTTTGGAAAGCCAAAGGGTGGTTTTTCATACCGAAAATGGGGAAGCCAATCGCGCCATGCCTCAGAGCCAACAGTGCTCGCCACCAATAACACATACATACCCTCTCGTTGTCCAAAGAACAATTTTGAACATTTAGGCAAACATGGTCGTCAGAACCTGAGCCAAATGAATACATACAATTTGAGCAAAACGGTCACATAGCACCTGAGCCAAATAATAAAATAAAATAAAAAAATAATAATAACTTAAAAAACAACTCGCCTTCTCTAAAGCTTAGACATGGTCCTTTGAGCCGGATTCGAACCGGCGACTTATGCATTTCACTAGACGACTAAGCCGTCTAGGGGGGCGAGGATGTTTAAGCGACGTACATACATACATAAGCTACGGTTTTTCATTCGTTTATTTTATTTGCATTGCATGCTATTGTAATTCGCAATCAGCTTATAAAATATTTCGAAGATATAGTTTATATTTTGGAAAGCCAAAGAGTGGTTTTTCATACCGAAAATGGGGAAGCCAATCGCGCCATGCCTCAGAGCCAACAGTGCTCGCCACCAATAACACATACATACCCTCTCGTTCTCCAAAGAACAATTTTGAACATTTAGGCAAACATGGTCGTCAGAACCTGAGCCAAATGAATACATACAATTTGAGCAAAACGGTCACATAGCACCTGAGCCAAATAATAAAATAAAATAAAAAAATAATAATAACTTAAAAAACAACTCGCCTTCTCTAAAGCTTAGACACTCCCAAATTTATCGAAAACTGGGTTATCGGTCAAAGTTTATTTGCCAACAAACCTTAAAATTAGCCTGCAATATAGGTATCAAACGCAAGAGGAACCTCCCAGGTTTCACCTGAACTTCTATATATTTCGATAAATTTATCGATAACTGAGTTATTGTCCCTGCAATATGGGTATCAAACAAAAGGGAAACTACCCAGGTTTCAACTGAACTTCGATATATTTCGATAAATTCATCGATAACTGAGTTATCTATCAAAATGTAATTGCCCAGAAACGAAAGGGGACGTCCCAAGGTTACATTTAAACTTCGATATATTGCGATAAATTTATCGAAAACTGAGTTATCGATCAAAATGTGATTGCCAAAAAACCTTAAAACTATCCTACAATATAGGTATCAAACGTAAGAGGAACTTCCCAGGTTTTACATGAACTTCGATATATTTCGATAAATCTATCGATAACTCAGTTATCGATCAAAATGTAATTGCCAAAAACCTTAAAATTATCCTACAATATGGGTATCAAACGTAAGAGGAACTCCCCAGGTTTCATCTTAACTTCGATATATTTCAATAAATTTATCGATAACTGAGTTATCGATCAAAATGTGATTGCCAAAAAACCTTAAAACTATCCTACAATATAGGTATCAAACGTAAGAGGAACTTCCCAGGTTTCATCTGAACTTCGATATATTTCGATAAATTTATCGAAAACTGGGGTATCGGTCGAAATTTCATTGCCAACAAACCTTAAACTATCCTACAATATAGGTATCAAATAACTCAGTTATCGATCAAAATGTAATTGCCCAGTAACGAAAGGGGAAGTCCCAAGGTTTCATTTAAATTTCGATATATTTCGATAAATTTATCGAAAACTGAGTTATCGATCAAAATGTGATTGCCAAAAAACCTTAAAACTATCCTACAATATAGGTATCAAACGTAAGAGGAACTTCCCAGGTTTTACCTGAACTTCGATATATTTCTATAAATTTATCGATAACTCAGTTATCGATCAAAATGTAATTGCCCAGTAACGAAAGGGGAAGTCCCAAGGTTTCATTTAAATTTCGATATATTTCGATAAATTTATCGAAAACTGAGTTATCGATCAAAATGTGATTGCCAAAAAACCTTAAAACTATCCTACAATATAGGTATCAGACGTAAGAGGAACTTCCCAGGTTTCATCTGAACTTCGATAAATTTATCGATAACTGAGTTATCTATCAAAATGTAATTGCCCAGAAACGAAAGGGGACGTCCCAAGGTTGCATTTAAACTTCGATATATTTCGATAAATTTATTGAAAACTGAGTTATCGATCAAAATGTGATTGCCCAAAATTGTCCCTGCAATATGGGTATCAAACAAAAGGGAAACTACTTAGGTTTCAACTGAACTTCGATATATTTCGATAAATTCATCGATAACTGAGCTATCTATCAAAATGTAATTGCCCAGAAAAGAAAGGGGACGTCTCAAGGTTGCATTTAAACATCGATATATTTCGATAAATTTATCGATAACAAAGTTATTGGTCAAAATGTGCTTGCCAAAAAACCTTAAAATTATCCTACAATATAGGTATCAAACGTAAGAGGAACTCCCCAGGTTTCATCTTAACTTCGATATATTTCGATAAATTTATTGAAAACTGGGTTATCGGTCAAAGTTTATTAGCCAACAAACCTTAAAATTAGCCTGCAATATAGGTATCAAACGCAATAGGAACCTCCCTGTTTAAGCGACATACATATGTACATACATAAGCTACGGTTTTTCATTCGTTTATTTTATTTGCATTGCATGCTATTGTAATTCGCAATCAGCTTATAAAATATTTCGAAGATATAGTTTATATTTTGGAAAGCCAAAGGGTGGTTTTTCATACCGAAAATGGGGAAGCCAATCGCGCCATGCCTCAGAGCCAACAGTGCTCGCCACCAATAACACATACATACCCTCTCGTTGTCCAAAGAACAATTTTGAACATTTAGGCAAACATGGTCGTCAGAACCTGAGCCAAATGAATACATACAATTTGAGCAAAACGGTCACATAGCACCTGAGCCAAATAATAAAATAAAATAAAAAAATAATAATAACTTAAAAAACAACTCGCCTTCTCTAAAGCTTAGACACTCCCAAATTTATCGAAAACTGGGTTATCGGTCAAAGTTTATTTGCCAACAAACCTTAAAATTAGCCTGCAATATAGGTATCAAACGCAAGAGGAACCTCCCAGGTTTCACCTGAACTTCTATATATTTCGATAAATTTATCGATAACTGAGTTATCGATCAAAATGTGATTGCCAAAAACCTTAAAATTATCCTGCAATATAGGTACCAAACGTAAAAGGTACCTCCCAGGTTTCATCTGAACTTCGATATATTTCAATAAGTTTATCGATAACTGAGTTATCGATCAAAATGTGATTGCCAAAAACCTTAAAATCATCCTGCAATATACAGTGCCGGACGATACTATAGCACCCCCTATATAACATCGAGCTATAACAACAACGTCTTTCATATGCGATTTCGATTTACTTTATTTACAAACATCGTTTACGTTGTAATGAATACCACTAAAGCCATTCTTGAACATTTTGTACAAAATTCAGAATAACTCTGCAAATTTTGACCTAATTTTTCAACTTTTTTCCTCGGAACTTTAGAAAAATTCTGAGTACGCAGTTTTGTAGCCCATTCAATTTGACTCTGACAAAGTGCAAGTATTAAGTAGCTCCGACAGCGCCTTGATTTTTAATAATTTTTTATGTGTATTTTTTTTCCATACAACGAAATCACAACATTATTTTTTATATGGAGAAAATACATAACTTAGTTCGGAAAAAAATTTATTAAAAATCAAGGCGCTGTCGGAGCTACTTAATATTTGCACTTTGTCAGAGTCAAATTGAATGGGCTACAAAACTGCGTACTCAGAATTTTTCAAAAGTTCCGAGGAAAAAAGTTGAAAAATTAGGTCAAAATTTGCTAAATTATTTTGAATTTTGTGCAAAGCTTTTAGTAAAACCTTGAACGACGTTTGGTACAACATAAGTCAAACTTTTATATCAAATTATCTGAAACTTTATTTGTTGAACGTCTTTGTTTTAGTTCGATGACAAAAAGGGGGTGCGATTGTATTGTCCGACACTGTAGGTATCAAACGTAAGAGGAACCTCCCAGGTTTCACCTGAACTTCGATATATTTCGATAAATTTATTGCAAACTGAGTTATCGATCAAAATGTGATTGCCCAAAATTGTCCCTGCAATATGGGTATCAAACAAAAGGGAAACTACCCAGGTTTCAACTGAACTTCGATATATTTCGATAAATTCA
This sequence comes from Sphenella marginata, assembly GCA_951509765.1. Taxonomy (NCBI): domain Eukaryota; kingdom Metazoa; phylum Arthropoda; class Insecta; order Diptera; family Tephritidae; genus Sphenella; species Sphenella marginata. Next base: position 44,509,059 of record OX608078.1, read on the forward strand.
TCGATAACTGAGTTATCTATCAAAATGTAATTGCCCAGAAACGAAAGGGGACGTCCCAAGGTTACATTTAAACTTCGATATATTTCAATAAATTTATCGAAAACTGAGTTATCGATCAAAATGTGATTGCCAAAAAACCTTAAAACTATCCTACAATATAGGTATCAAACGTAAGAGGAACTTCCCAGGTTTTACATGAACTTCGATATATTTCGATAAATTTATCGATAACTCAGTTATCGATCAAAATGTAATTGCCAAAAACCTTAAAATTATCCTACAATATGGGTATCAAACGTAAGAGGAACTCCCCAGGTTTCATCTTAACTTCGATATATTTCAATAAATTTATCGATAACTGAGTTATCGATCAAAATGTGATTGCCAAAAAACCTTAAAACTATCCTACAATATAGGTATCAAACGTAAGAGGAACTTCCCAGGTTTCATCTGAACTTCGATATATTTCGATAAATTTATCGAAAACTGGGGTATCGGTCGAAATTTCATTGCCAACAAACCTTAAACTATCCTACAATATAGGTATCAAATAACTCAGTTATCGATCAAAATGTAATTGCCCAGTAACGAAAGGGGAAGTCCCAAGGTTTCATTTAAATTTCGATATATTTCGATAAATTTATCGAAAACTGAGTTATCGATCAAAATGTGATTGCCAAAAAACCTTAAAACTATCCTACAATATAGGTATCAAACGTAAGAGGAACTTCCCAGGTTTTACCTGAACTTCGATATATTTCTATAAATTTATCGATAACTCAGTTATCGATCAAAATGTAATTGCCCAGTAACGAAAGGGGAAGTCCCAAGGTTTCATTTAAATTTCGATATATTTCGATAAATTTATCGAAAACTGTGTTATCGATCAAAATGTGATTGCCAAAAAACCTTAAAACTATCCTACAATATAGGTATCAGACGTAAGAGGAACTTCCCAGGTTTCATCTGAACTTCGATATATTTCGATAAATTTATCGATAACTGAGTTATCTATCAAAATGTAATTGCCCAGAAACGAAAGGGGACGTCCCAAGGTTGCATTTAAACTTCGATATATTTCGAGAAATTTATTGAAAACTGAGTTATCGATCAAAATGTGATTGCCCAAAATTGTCCCTGCAATATGGGTATCAAACAAAAGGGAAACTACTTAGGTTTCAACTGAACTTCGATATATTTCGATAAATTCATCGACAACTGAGTTATCTATCAAAATGTAATTGCCCAGAAACGAAAGGGGACGTCCCAAGGTTGCATTTAAACTCCGATATATTTCGATAAATTTATCGAAAACTGAGTTATCGATCAAAATGTGATTGCCAAAAACCTTAAAATTATCCTGCAATATAGGTATCAAACTTAAGAGGAACCTCCCAGGTTTCACCTGAACTTCGATATATTTCAATAAATATATCGATAACTGAGTTATCGATCAAAATGCGATTGCCAAAAACCTTAAAATTATCCTGCAATATAGGTATCAAACGTAAGAGGAACTTCCCAGGTTTTACCTGAACTTCGATATATTTCTATAAATTTATCGATAACTCAGTTATCGATCAAAATGTAATTGCCCAGTAACGCAAGGGGACGTCCCAAGGTTTCATCTGAACTTCGATATATTTCAATAAATTTATCGATAACTGAGTTGTCGATCAAAATGTGATTGCCAAAAACCTTAAAATTATCCTGCAATATAGGTATCAAACGTAAGAGGAACCTCCCAGGTTTCACCTGAACTTCGATATATTTCAATAAATTTATCGATAACTGAGTTATCGATCAAAATGTGATTGCCAAAAACCTTAAAATTATCCTGCAATATAGGTATCAAACGTAAGAGGAACCTCCCAGGTTTCACCTGAACTTCGATATATTTCGATAAATTTATTGAAAACTGAGTTATCGATCAAAATGTGATTGCCCAAAATTGTCCCTGGAATATGGGTATCAAACAAAAGGGAAACTACTTAGGTTTCAACTGAACTTCGATATATTTCGATAAATTCATCGACAACTGAGTTATCTATCAAAATGTAATTGCCCAGAAACGAAAGGGGACGTCCCAAGGTTGCATTTAAACTCCGAAATATTTCGATAAATTTATCGAAAACTGAGTTATCGATCAAAATGTGATTGCCAAAAAACCTTAAAACTATCCTACAATATAGGTATCAAACGTAAGAGGAACTTCCCAGGTTTTACATGAACTTCGATATATTTCGATAAATTTATCGATAACTGAGTTATCGATCAAAATGTGATTGCCAAAAACCTTAAAATTATCCTGCAATATAGGTATCAAACGTAAGAGGAACCTCCCAGGTTTCACCTGAACTTCGATATATTTCGATAAATTTATTGAAAACTGAGTTATCGATCAAAATGTGATTGCCCAAAATTGTCCCTGCAATATGGGTATCAAACAAAAGGGAAACTACCCAGGTTTCAACTGAACTTCGATATATTTCGATAAATTCATCGATAACTGAGTTATCTATCAAAATGTAATTGCCCAGAAACGAAAGGGGACGTCCCAAGGTTACATTTAAACTTCGATATATTTCAATAAATTTATCGAAAACTGAGTTATCGATCAAAATGTGATTGCCAAAAAACCTTAAAACTATCCTACAATATAGGTATCAAACGTAAGAGGAACTTCCCAGGTTTTACATGAACTTCGATATATTTCGATAAATTTATCGATAACTCAGTTATCGATCAAAATGTAATTGCCAAAAACCTTAAAATTATCCTACAATATGGGTATCAAACGTAAGAGGAACTCCCCAGGTTCATCTTAACTTCGATATATTTCAATAAATTTATCGATAACTGAGTTATCGATCAAAATGTGATTGCCAAAAAACCTTAAAACTATCCTACAATATAGGTATCAAACGTAAGAGGAACTTCCCAGGTTTCATCTGAACTTCGATATATTTCGATAAATTTATCGAAAACTGGGGTATCGGTCGAAATTTCATTGCCAACAAACCTTAAACTATCCTACAATATAGGTATCAAATAACTCAGTTATCGATCAAAATGTAATTGCCCAGTAACGAAAGGGGAAGTCCCAAGGTTTCATTTAAATTTCGATATATTTCGATAAATTTATCGAAAACTGAGTTATCGATCAAAATGTGATTGCCAAAAAACCTGAAAACTATCCTACAATATAGGTATCAAACGTAAGAGGAACTTCCCAGGTTTTACCTGAACTTCGATATATTTCTATAAATTTATCGATAACTCAGTTATCGATCAAAATGTAATTGCCCAGTAACGAAAGGGGAAGTCCCAAGGTTTCATTTAAATTTCGATATATTTCGATAAATTTATCGAAAACTGAGTTATCGATCAAAATGTGATTGCCAAAAAACCTGAAAACTATCCTACAATATAGGTATCAAACGTAAGAGGAACTTCCCAGGTTTTACCTGAACTTCGATATATTTCTATAAATTTATCGATAACTCAGTTATCGATCAAAATGTAATTGCCCAGTAACGAAAGGGGAAGTCCCAAGGTTTCATCTGAACTTCGATATATTTCGATAAATTTATCGATAACTGAGTTATCTATCAAAATGTAATTGCCCAGAAACGAAAGGGGACGTCCCAAGGTTGCATTTAAACTTCGATATATTTCGATAAATTTATTGAAAACTGAGTTATCGATCAAAATGTGATTGCCCAAAATTGTCCCTGCAATATGGGTATCAAACAAAAGGGAAACTACTTAGGTTTCAACTGAACTTCGATATATTTCGATAAATTCATCGACAACTGAGTTATCTATCAAAATGTAATTGCCCAGAAACGAAAGGGGACGTCCCAAGGTTGCATTTAAACTCCGATATATTTCGATAAATTTATCGAAAACTGAGTTATCGATCAAAATGTGATTGCCAAAAACCTTAAAATTATCCTGCAATATAGGTATCAAACGTAAGAGGAACCTCCCAGGTTTCACCTGAACTTCGGTATATTTCAATAAATATATCGATAACTGAGTTATCGATCAAAATGCGATTGCCAAAAACCTTAAAATTATCCTGCAATATAGGTATCAAACGTAAGAGGAACTTCCCAGGTTTTACCTGAACTTCGATATATTTCTATAAATTTATCGATAACTCAGTTATCGATCAAAATGTAATTGCCCAGTAACGCAAGGGGACGTCCCAAGGTTTCATCTGAACTTCGATATATTTCAATAAATTTATCGATAACTGAGTTATCGATCAAAATGTGATTGCCAAAAACCTTAAAATTATCCTGCAATATAGGTATCAAACGTAAGAGGAACCTCCCAGGTTTCACCTGAACTTCGATATATTTCAATAAATTTATCGATAACTGAGTAATCGATCAAAATGTGATTGCCAAAAACCTTAAAATTATCCTGCAATATAGGTATCAAACGTAAGAGGAACCTCCCAGGTTTCACCTGAACTTCGATATATTTCGATAAATTTATTGAAAACTGAGTTATCGATCAAAATGTGATTGCCCAAAATTGTCCCTGCAATATGGGTATCAAACAAAAGGGAAACTAGCCAGGTTTCAACTGAACTTCGACATAGTTCGATAAATTCATCGATAACTGAGTTATGTATCAAAATCTAATTGCCCAGAAACGAAAGGGGACGTCCCAAGGTTACATTTAAACTTCGATATATTTCGATAAATTTATCGAAAACTGAGTTATCGATCAAAATGTGATTGCCAAAAAACCTTAAAACTATCCTACAATATAGGTATCAAACGTAAGAGGAACTTCCCAGGTTTTACATGAACTTCGATATATTTCGATAAATTTATCGATAACTCAGTTATCGATCAAAATGTAATTGCCAAAAACCTTAAAATTATCCTACAATATGGGTATCAAACGTAAGAGGAACTCCCCAGGTTTCATCTTAACTTCGATATATTTCAATAAATTTATCGATAACTGAGTTATCGATCAAAATGTGATTGCCAAAAAACCTTAAAACTATCCTACAATATAGGTATCAAACGTAAGAGGAACTTCCCAGGTTTCATCTGAACTTCGATATATTTCGATAAATTTATCGAAAACTGGGGTATCGGTCGAAATTTCATTGCCAACAAACCTTAAACTATCCTACAATATAGGTATCAAATAACTCAGTTATCGATCAAAATGTAATTGCCCAGTAACGAAAGGGGAAGTCCCAAGGTTTCATTTAAATTTCGATATATTTCGATAAATTTATCGAAAACTGAGTTATCGATCAAAATGTGATTGCCAAAAAACCTTAAAACTATCCTACAATATAGGTATCAGACGTAAGAGGAACTTCCCAGGTTTCATCTGAACTTCGATATATTTCGATAAATTTATCGATAACTGAGTTATCTATCAAAATGTAATTGCCCAGAAACGAAAGGGGACGTCCCTAGTTTGCGTTTAAACTTCGATATATTTCGATAAATTTATTGAAAACTGAGTCATCGATCAAAATGTGATTGCCCAAAATTGTCCCTGCAATATGGGTATCAAACAAAAGGGAAACTACTTAGGTTTCAACTGAACTTCGATATATTTCGATAAATTCATCGACAACTGAGTTATCTATCAAAATGTAATTGCCCAGAAACGAAAGGGGACGTCCCAAGGTTGCATTTAAACTCCGATATATTTCGATAAATTTATCGAAAACTGAGTTATCGATCAAAATGTGATTGCCAAAAACCTTAAAATTATCCTGCAATATAGGTATCAAACGTAAGAGGAACCTCCCAGGTTTCACCTGAACTTCGATATATTTCAATAAATATATCGATAACTGAGTTATCGATCAAAATGTGATTGCCAAAAACCTTAAAATTATCCTGCAATATAGGTATCAAACGTAAGAGGAACTTCCCAGGTTTTACCTGAACTTCGATATATTTCTATAAATTTATCGATAACTCAGTTATCGATCAAAATGTAATTGCCCAGTAACGCAAGGGGACGTCCCAAGGTTTCATCTGAACTTCGATATATTTCAATAAATTTATCGATAACTGAGTTATCGATCAAAATGTGATTGCCAAAAACCTTAAAATTATCCTGCAATATAGGTATCAAACGTAAGAGGAACCTCCCAGGTTTCACCTGAACTTCGATATATTTCAATAAATTTATCGAGAACTGAGTTATCGATCAAAATGTGATTGCCAAAAACCTTAAAATTATCCTGCAATATAGGTATCAAACGTAAGAGGAACCTCCCAGGTTTCACCTGAACTTCGATATATTTCGATAAATTTATTGAAAACTGAGTTATCGATCAAAATGTGATTGCCCAAAATTGTCCCTGCAATATGGGTATCAAACAAAAGGGAAACTAGCCAGGTTTCAACTGAACTTCGACATATTTCGATAAATTCATCGATAACTGAGTTATGTATCAAAATGTAATTGCCCAGAAACGAAAGGGGACGTCCCAAGGTTGCATTTAAACTCCGATATATTTCGATAAATTTATCGAAAACTGAGTTATCGATCAAAATGTGATTGCCAAAAACCTTAAAATTATCCTGCAATATAGGTATCAAACGTAAGAGGAACCTCCCAGGTTTCACCTGAACGTCGATATATTTCGATAAATTTATTGAAAACTGAGTTATCGATCAAAATGTCATTGCCAAAAACCTTAAAATTATCCTGCAATATAGGTATCAAACGTAAGAGGAACTTCCCAGGTTTTACATGAACTTCGATATATTTCGATAAATTTATCGATAACTCAGTTATCGATCAAAATGTAATTGCCAAAAACCTTAAAATTATCCTACAATATGGGTATCAAACGTAAGAGGAACTCCCCAGGTTTCATCTTAACTTCGATATATTTCGATAAATTTATCGAAAACTGGGTCATCGGTCGAATTTTATTGCCAACAAACCTTAAAATTATCCTGCAATATATGTATCAAACGTATGAGGAACCTCCCAGGTTTCACCTGAACTTCGATATATTTCGATAAATTTATCGATAACTAATTTATCGATCAAAATGTAATTGCGCAGTAACGAAAGGCGACATCCCAAGGTTTCATTTAAACTTCGATATATTTCAATAAATTTATCGATAACTGAGTTATCGATCAAAATGTGATTGCCAAAAAACCTTAACACTATCCTACAATAGCCGTGTTTTTTTTTATCTGCGTCTGCGTTTGCGCTTAATATTTGTATGGACCGCTAAGCGCACAACTTTATCTGCAACTACGAAATAGTGGCTGATAAAATGAGTACTTCCAAGAAGTTTCCATTCATTTTGCAAACTGCCTTACCAGCTTCCAGCAATCTGTTTATCATCCCTTAATAATAACCGGAATGTCAACAGAGGAAATGTATGTATGTATGCGCGTTGATAATGGAATAACCGCAATTGCGGATGACCGTTTTTTTTTAGTCGCAGACGCAGATGTATATGCGTGTAAAAAAAAACAGGCCTAATATAGGTATCAAACGTAAGAGGAACTTCCCAGGGGGGTTACTCTGTATTGCGATACGAAAGTGAATGCGATGCGAAAATCAAATGCGATGCGATAACCAAATGGTACTCTGTATTGCTTTCGCATTGCGAACAGTGTTGCTTGCTTTCGCTTTTAGCTGTTTTCATGTTTGGGTAGGCATTACTGCCAAAAATATCAACGAATGTAAGAGCAAAAGTAATAAAAAAATAATTTGACAACTCTGTGTTTGTTTACTTCTAAAGTTGTGTGTTTATTAGTTTGAGAGTTTCAATAGCAAGTTTTTAATAAAACTCGAAGAAATAAATTAAGTTTGTTTAAAATGGATTCTGTGGCACTTTGGGAAGACAAAAATGAGCGTCTTGATAGGAGAATCATTCGGGATAGTTCCAATATAATGAGCCTAAGTGATAAATGATGAGCCTAAGTGATTAAGCTGCGACGTCGCCTTCTTCCACAAATTTGTTGCAGTGTTTCTTCCACTGGCAGACTTAAGCAATCCCTTGGATAAGTCGGGATGCGCCTGGACAAGGAGCTCAAATTGTTTTGGCTGCGTGTGCTTCATTTTGGTTTTTTCCCTAAAAAATTAACAATATAATCATTACAATTCATTATTTTTGTTAAATAACTACTTACATTTTATGGCGGTGCGATTTCTTTTGCTGTAACAAAAGAAATTACCATTGAAGGTATAAATAAACATAAAACAAAGCTAAATTAAAATATTTGTTTGTAAAAACTTACCTATTTTGGCGGTGCGGCTGATTTTCTTTAAATTTGTTCGCGGTGCTACTGCTTTTTGTTGTAGCAAAGAAAATTAGAATTCGTCAAGCATTTGACATTTGCTTTCGCGATACAGAGTGCCGCGACTTCGAAAGGGTAAAATTGAATGCGAAAGGGAAAAGGCAATTGCGAAAATGTCAATTTCAGTACCAAATGCCGAGTTACAGAGTGCCGTGACAGCAAATGCTAAAAAAATGTGTTTCGCATCGCGATACAGAGTAACCCCCCAGGTTTCATCTGAACTTCGATATATTTCGATAAATTTATCGACCACTGAGTTATCGGTCGAAAGTTCATTGCCAACAAACCTTAAACTATCCTAGAATATAGGTATCAAATAACTCAGTTATCGATCAAAATGTAATTGCCCAGTAACGAAAGGGGAAGTCCCAAGGTTTCATTTAAATTTCGATCAATTTATCGAAAACTGAGTTATCGATCAAAATGTGATTGCCAAAAAACCTTAAAACTATCCTACAATATAGGTATCAAACGTAAGAGGAACTTCCCAGGTTTTACCTGAACTTCGATATATTTCTATAAATTTATCGATAACTCAGTTATCGATCAAAATGTAATTGCCCAGTAACGAAAGGGGAAGTCCCAAGGTTTCATTTAAATTTCGATATATTTCGATAAATTCATCGATAACTGAGTTATCTATCAAAATGTAATTGCCCAGAAACGAAAGGGGACGTCCCAAGGTTGCATTTAAACTCCGATATATTTCGATAAATTTATCGAAAACTGAGTTATCGATCAAAATGTGATTGCCAAAAACCTTAAAATTATCCTGCAATATAGGTATCAAACGTAAGAGGAACCTCCCAGGTTTCACCTGAACTTCGATATATTTCAATAAATATATCGATAACTGAGTTATCGATCAAAATGTGATTGCCAAAAACCTTAAAATTATCCTGCAATATAGGTATCAAACGTAAGAGGAACTTCTCAGGTTTTACCTGAACTTCGATATATTTCAATAAATTTATCGATAACTGAGTTATCGATCAAAATGTGATTGCCCCTAATTGTCCCTGCAATATGGGTATCAAACAAAAGGGAAACTACCCAGGTTTCAACTGAACTTCGATATATTTCGATAAATTCATCGATAACTGAGTTATGTATCAAAATGTAATTGCCCAGAAACGAAAGGGGACGTCCCAAGGTTGCATTTAAACTTCGATATATTTCGATAAATTTATCGAAAACTGAGTTATCGATCAAAATGTGATTGCCAAAAACCTTAAAATTATCCTGCAATATAGGTATCAAACGTAAGAGGAACTTTTCAGGTTTTACCTGAACTTCGATATATTTCAATAAATTTATCGATAACTGAGTTATCGATCAAAATGTGATTGCCCAAAATTGTCCCTGCAATATGGGTATCAAACAAAAGGGAAACTACCCAGGTTTCAACTGAACTTCGATATATTTCTATAAATTTATCGATAACTCAGTTATCGATCAAAATGTAATTGCCCAGTAACGCAAGGGGACGTCCCAAGGTCTCATCTGAACTTCGATATATTTCAATAAATTTATCGATAACTGAGTTATCGATCAAAATGTGATTGCCAAAAACCTTAAAATTATCCTGCAATATAGGTATCAAACGTAAGAGGAACCTCCCAGGTTTCACCTGAACTTCGATATATTTCGATAAATTTATTGAAAACTGAGTTATCGATCAAAATGTGATTGCCAAAAACCTTAAAATTATCCTGCAATATAGGTATCAAACGTAAGAGGAACCTCCCAGGTTTCACCTGAACTTCGATATATTTCAATAAATTTATCGATAACTGAGTTATCGATCAAAATGTGATTGCCAAAAACCTTAAAATTATCCTGCAATATAGGTATCAAACGTAAGAGGAACCTCCCAGGTTTCACCTGAACGTCGATATATTTCGATAAATTTATTGAAAACTGAGTTATCGATCAAAATGTGATTGCCCAAAATTGTCCCTGCAATATGGGTATCAAATAGGGACACGATATCGAATGCAAAGCATCGATTCTGTACTCATTTGAAGTATCGCTTCAAATATATCGGGTACCCGATAATATCGAAACAAAAAGACTCGATAGTCAAAATATCGATGCTAAATGTACATGACAAACAAGCACTTCAATAACCGAATGGTTCGCTGCAAGCAAATTCATACGTTTTGTAAATGATTACCATAGGTTCGTATAAACTTCAATAAAATAAATAATAACATAAACTAGTATAATATGAGCAAATTTGATTTTTTTTAATTTGATAGATTTTACTTCAAGAAACGAAGATCAAAAGCCCCACTCTTCCTCTGTGCAATCTGCCAGGAATAGTAATTTATCCAACCTCTTCCCCTTCAACCTGTTACGTGTTTTTGTCATTGTTAAACCTGCCTTTGAAAATAGGCGCTCTTATGGGACAGAAGTTGCTGGTACTTCTAGATATCGTAAAGCAATTTTCGACAAATGAGGATGTTTATGCTTATTTTCCTTCCAAAAAACCAAAAGATAGCCACTTAAAGGAAGTAGTTTGCAACGAATATATTCATTGATGTTTTCGCTTTGTCGGATTGCACTTTCACTTCCTCGACCAGATGCTAAAGTTTCTATGTGATTCCAAAATTCATTTTTGTCACAAATTCTTGGATTGCATGTGCGGCTTCTTCCCGACTGATCATATCACGTAGCCAAGACATACATAGGGAATAAGCGCAGGGATCAGAAAATGCAATATTTTTTAAGCGTGTTTCTAAAACACCCCACAAATCAAAAACATTTTATAACACCTTATATCTGTGTCTACAACAACCACATGAAAATGACAGACAATTTTCTACTTTAATTGCAAAAATCGCTTGAACGAAATAAAATATCGGATTTCCCCCTTAGGATCATTGTTAAAGCGGTCAAGACGCGTCGTTTGATACCTCTCCCGCTCTTTTTGGACGTGTATTAACAGTTGACGTTGGATGGATAGTATTACCTTTTTTTCAGTATAAAGGCAAAACAATATCACAATAAGTTAGTACTTCAAGTTTGTTGTAACCTTTTTGGACGTATTAAGTGCATATTGCAACAGATCAATGGCAACTCTTACTTTTCTGGCGTCTGCCTTTTCCGGCTAAATTAACTGTTATTATTTGGTTCTGATTTTCCTTCGATTCGCGTCACAAGTTAGAGAGAGACAACCAGCAGAGCGGTATTTTTGCTCTATTAGTTCCATATTTTTTAAAAAATTCGATACGATACCGGGGTCTAGATACTCGATGCCGAAAAGTATCGTTAAAAAAGCATCGAGTACAAAATATCGGTATCGAAGGGCAAAAGTATCGATATGGTATCGTATCGTATCGAAATTCGTGTCCCTAGTATCAAACAAAAGGGAAACTACCCAGGTTTCAACTGAACTTCGATATATTTCGATAAATTCATCGATAACTGAGCTATGTATCAAAATGTAATTGCCCAGAAACGAAAGGGGACGTCCCAAGGTTGCATTTAAACTTCGATATATTTCGATAAATTTATCGAAAACTGAGTTATCGATCAAAATGTGATTGCCAAAAACCTTAAAATTATCCTGAAATATAGGTATCAAACGTAAGAGGAACCTCCCAGGTTTCACCTGAACTTCGATATATTTCAATAAATTTATCGATAACTGAGTTATCGATCAAAATGTGATTGCCAAAAACCTTAAAATTATCCTGCAATATAGGTATCAAACGTAAGAGGAGCCTCCCAGGTTTCACCTGAACTTCGATATATTTCGATAAATTTATTGAAAACTGAGTTATCGATCAAAATGTGATTGCCCAAAATTGTCCCTGCAATATGGGTATCAAACAAAAGGGAAACTACCCAGGTTTAAACTGAACTTCGATATATTTCGATAAATTCATCGATAACTGAGTTATGTATCAAAATGTAATTGCCCAGAAACGAAAGGGGACGTCCCAAGGTTGCATTTAAACTTCGATATATTTCGATAAATTTATCGAAAACGGAGTTATCGATCACAATGTGATTGCCAAAAAACCTTAAAAATATCCTACATTATAGGTATCAAACGTAAGAGGAACTTCCCAGGTTTTACATGAACTTCGATATATTTCGATAAATTTATCTATAACTCAGTTATCGATCAAAATGTAATTGCCCAGTAACGAAAGGGGACGTCCCAAGGTTTCATCTGAACTTCGAAATATTTCAATAAATTTATCGATAACTGAGTTATCGATCACAATGTCATTGCCAAAAACCTTAAAATTATCCTGCAATATAGGTATCAAACGTAAGAGGAACCTCCCAGGTTTCACCTGAACTTCGATATATTTCAATAAATTTATCGATAACTGAGTTATCGATCAAAATGTGATTGCCAAAAACCTTAAAATTATCCTACAATATGGGTATCAAACGTATGAGGAACTCCCCAGGTTTCATCTTAACTTCGATATATTTCTATAAATTTATCGAAAACTGGGTCATCGGTCGAAATTTAATTGCCAACAAACCTTGAAATTATCCTGCAATATAGGTATCAAACGTATGGGGAACCTCCCAGGTTTCTCCTGAACTTCGATATATTTCGATAAATTTATCGATAACTAAGTTATCGATCAAAATGTAACTGCCCAGTAACGAAAGGGGACGTCACAAGGTGTCATTTAAACTTCGATATATTTCGATAAATTTATCTATAACTGAGTTATCGATCAAAATGTGATTGCCAAAAAACCTTAAAACTATCCTACAATATAGGTATCAAACGTAAGAGGAACTTCCCAGGTTTCATCTGAACTTCGATATATTTCGATAAATTTATCGATAACTGAGTTATCTATCAAAATGTAAGTGCCCAGAAACGAAAGGGGACGTCCCAAGCTTGCATTTAAACTTCGATATATTTCGATAAATTTTTCGAAATGTTATTGCCAAAAACCTTAAAATTATCCTACAATATGGGTATCAAACGTAAGAGGAACCTCCCAGGTTTCACCTGAACTCCGATATATTTCGATAAATTTATCGATAACTGAGTTATCGATCAAAATGTGATTGCCAAAAACCTTAAAATTATCCTACAATATGGGTATCAAACGTAAGAGGAACCTCCCAGGTTTCACCTGAACTTCGATATATTTCGATAAATTTATCGGTAACTGAGTTATCGATCAAAATGTGATTGCCAAAAACCTTAAAATTATCCTACAATATGGGTATCAAACGTAAGAGGAACTCCCCAGGTTTCATCTTAACTTCGATATATTTCGATAAATTTATCGATAACTGAGTTATCGATCAAAATGTGATTGCCAAAAACCTTAAAATTATCCTACAATATAGGTATCAAACGTAAGAGGAACTTAAAATTATCCTACAATATAGGTATCAAACTTAAGAGAAAGCTCCCAGGTTTTTCCTGAACTTCGATATATTTCGATAAATTTATCGATAACTGAGTTATCGATCAAAATGTAATTGCCCAGTAACGAAAGGGGAAGTCCCAAGGTTTCATTTAAATTTCGATATATTTCCATAAATTTATCGAAAACTGAGTTATCGATCAAAATGTGATTGCCAAAAAACCTTAAAACTATCCTACAATATAGGTATCAAACGTAAGAGGAACTTCCCAGGTTTCATCTGAACTTCGATATATTTCGATAAATTTATCGATAACTGAGTTATCTATCAAAATGTAATTGCACAGAAACGAAAGGGGTCGTCCCAAGGTTGCATTTAAACTTGGATATATTTCGATAAATTTATTGAAAACTGAGTTATCGATCAAAATGTGATTGCCCAAAATTGTCCCTGCAATATGGGTATCAAACAAAAGGGAAAGTACCAATCTTTCAACTGAACTTCGATATATTTCGATAAATTCATCGATAAGTGAGTTATCGACCAAATGTAATTGCCCAGCAACGAAAGGGGACGTCCCAAAGTTTCATTTAAATTTCGATGTATCTCGATAAATTTATCGAAAACTGAGTTATCGATCAAAATGTGATTGCCAAAAACCTTAAAATTATCCTGAAATATAGGTATCAAACGTAAGAGGAACCTCCCAGGTTTCACCTGAACTTCGATATATTTCAATAAATTTATCGATAACTGAGTTATCGATCAAAATGTGATTGCCAAAAACCTTAAAATTATCCTGCAATATAGGTATCAAACGTAAGAGGAATCTCCCAGGTTTCACCTGAACTTCGATATATTTCGATAAATTTATTGAAAACTGAGTTATCGATCAAAATGTGATTGCCCAAAATTGTCCCTGCAATATGGGTATCAAACAAAAGGGAAACTACCCAGCTTTCAACTGAACTTCGATATATTTCGATAAATTCATCGATAACTGAGTTATGTATCAAAATGTAATTGCCCAGAAACGAAAGGGGACGTCCCAAGGTTGCATTTAAACTTCGATATATTTCGATAAATTTATCGAAAACGGAGTTATCGATCAAAATGTGATTGCCAAAAAACCTTAAAAATATCCTACAATATAGGTATCAAACGTAAGAGGAACTTCCCAGGTTTTACATGAACTTCGATATATTTCGATAAATTTATCTATAACTCAGTTATCGATCAAAATGTAATTGCCCAGTAACGAAAGGGGACGTCCCAAGGTGTCATTTAAACTTCGATATATTTCGATAAATTTATCTATAACTGAGTTATCGATCAAAATGTGATTGCCAAAAAACCTTAAAACTATCCTACAATATAGGTATCAAACGTAAGAGGAACTTCCCAGGTTTCATCTGAACTTCGATATATTTCGATAAATTTATCGATAACTGAGTTATCGATCAAAATGTGATTGCCAAAAACCTTAAAATTATCCTGCAATATAGGTATCAAACGTAAGAGGAATCTCCCAGGTTTCACCTGAACTTCGATATATTTCGATAAATTTATTGAAAACTGAGTTATCGATCAAAATGTGATTGCCCAAAATTGTCCCTGCAATATGGGTATCAAACAAAAGGGAAACTACCCAGCTTTCAACTGAACTTCGATATATTTCGATAAATTCATCGATAACTGAGTTATGTATCAAAATGTGATTGCCAAAAAACCTTAAAACTATCCTACAATATAGGTATCAAACGTAAGAGGAACTTCCCAGGTTTCATCTGAACTTCGATATATTTCGATAAATTTATCGATAACTGAGTTATCGATCAAAATGTGATTGCCAAAAACCTTAAAATTATCCTGCAATATAGGTATCAAACGTAAGAGGAATCTCCCAGGTTTCACCTGAACTTCGATATATTTCGATAAATTTATCGATAACTGAGTTATCTATCAAAATGTAAGTGCCCAGAAACGAAAGGGGACGTCCCAAGCTTGCATTTAAACTTCGGTATATTTCGATAAATTTTTCGAAATATAGGTATCAAACGTAAGAGGAACCTCCCAGGTTTCACCTGAACTTCGATATATTTCAATAAATTTATCGATAACTGAGTTATCGATCAAAATGTGATTGCCAAAAACCTTAAAATTATCCTGCAATATAGGTATCAAACGTAAGAGGAATCTCCCAGGTTTCACCTGAACTTCGATATATTTCGATAAATTTATTGAAAACTGAGTTATCGATCAAAATGTGATTGCCCAAAATTGTCCCTGCAATATGGGTATCAAACAAAAGGGAAACTACCCAGCTTTCAACTGAACTTCGATATATTTCGATAAATTCATCGATAACTGAGTTATGTATCAAAATGTAATTGCCCAGAAACGAAAGGGGACGTCCCAAGGTTGCATTTAAACTTCGATATATTTCGATAAATTTATCGAAAACGGAGTTATCGATCAAAATGTGATTGCCAAAAAACCTTAAAAATATCCTACAATATAGGTATCAAACGTAAGAGGAACTTCCCAGGTTTTACATGAACTTCGATATATTTCGATAAATTTATCTATAACTCAGTTATCGATCAAAATGTAATTGCCCAGTAACGAAAGGGGACGTCCCAAGGTGTCATTTAAACTTCGATATATTTCGATAAATTTATCTATAACTGAGTTATCGATCAAAATGTGATTGCCAAAAAACCTTAAAACTATCCTACAATATAGGTATCAAACGTAAGAGGAACTTCCCAGGTTTCATCTGAACTTCGATATATTTCGATAAATTTATCGATAACTGAGTTATCTATCAAAATGTAAGTGCCCAGAAACGAAAGGGGACGTCCCAAGCTTGCATTTAAACTTCGGTATATTTCGATAAATTTTTCGAAATGTTATTGCCAAAAACCTTAAAATTATCCTACAATATGGGTATCAAACGTAAGAGGAACCTCCCAGGTTTCACCTGAACTTCGATATATTTCGATAAATTTATCGGTAACTGAGTTATCGATCAAAATGTGATTGCCAAAAACCTTAAAATTATCCTACAATATGGGTATCAAACGTAAGAGGAACTCCCCAGGTTTCATCTTAACTTCGATATATTTCGATAAATTTATCGATAACTGAGTTATCGATCAAAATGTGATTGCCAAAAACCTTAAAATTATCCTACAATATAGGTATCAAACGTAAGAGGAACTTAAAATTATCCTACAATATAGGTATCAAACTTAAGAGAAAGCTCCCAGGTTTTTCCTGAACTTCGATATATTTCGATAAATTTATCGATAACTGAGTTATCGATGAAAATGTAATTGCCCAGTAACGAAAGGGGAAGTCCCAAGGTTTCATTTAAATTTCGATATATTTCCATAAATTTATCGAAAACTGAGTTATCGATCAAAATGTGATTGCCAAAAAACCTTAAAACTATCCTACAATATAGGTATCAAACGTAAGAGAAACTTCCCAGGTTTTACCTGAACTTCGATATATGTCTATAAATTTATCGATAACTCAGTTATCGATCAAAATGTAATTGCCCAGTAACGAAAGGGGAAGTCCCAAGGTTTCATTTAAATTTCGATATATTTCGATAAATTTATCGAAAACTGAGTTATCGATCAAAATGTGATTGCCAAAAAACCTTAAAACTATCCTACAATATAGGTATCAAACGTAAGAGGAACTTCCCAGGTTTTACCTGAACTTCGATATATTTCTATAAATTTATCGATAACTCAGTTATCGATCAAAATATAATTGCCCAGTAACGAAAGGGGTCGTCCCAAGGTTGCATTTAAACTTGGATATATTTCGATAAATTTATTGAAAACTGAGTTATCGATCAAAATGTGATTGCCCAAAATTGTCCCTGCAATATGGGTATCAAACAAAAGGGAAAGTACCAATGTTTCAACTGAACTTCGATATATTTCGATAAATTCATCGATAAGTGAGTTATCGACCAAATGTAATTGCCCAGCAACGAAAGGGGACGTCCCAAGGTTTCATTTAAATTTCGATGTATCTCGATAAATTTATCGAAAACTGAGTTATCGATCAAAATGTGATTGCCAAAAACCTTAAAATTATCCTGCAATATAGGTATCAAACGTAAGAGGAACCTCCCAGGTTGCACCTGAACTTCGATATATTTCAATAAATTTATCGATAACTGAGTTATCGATCAAAATGTGATTGCCAAAAACCTTAAAATTATCCTGCAATATAGGTATCAAACGTAAGAGGAACCTCCCAGGTTGCACCTGAACTTCGATATATTTCGATAAATTTATTGAAAACTGAGTTATCGATCAAAATGTGATTGCCCAAAATTGTCCCTGCAATATGGGTATCAAACAAAAGGGAAACTACCCAGCTTTCAACTGAACTTCGATATATTTCGATAAATTCATCGATAACTGAGTTATGTATCAAAATGTAATTGCCCAGAAACGAAAGGGGACGTCCCAAGGTTGCATTTAAACTTCGATATATTTCGATAAATTTATCGAAAACGGAGTTATCGATCAAAATGTGATTGCCAAAAAACCTTAAAAATATCCTACAATATAGGTATCAAACGTAAGAGGAACTTCCCAGGTTTTACATGAACTTCGATATATTTCGATAAATTTATCTATAACTCAGTTATCGATCAAAATGTAATGGCCCAGTAACGAAAGGGGACGTCCCAAGGTTTCATCTGAACTTCGCAATATTTCAATAAATTTATCGATAACTGAGTTATCGATCAAAATGTCATTGCCAAAAACCTTAAAATTATCCTGCAATATATTTATCAAACGTAAGAGGAACCTCCCTGGTTTCACCTGAACTTCGATATATTTCAATAAATTTATCGATAACTGAGTTATCGATCAAAATGTGATTGCCAAAAACCTTAAAATTATCCTACAATATGGGTATCAAACGTATGAGGACCTCCCCAGGTTTCATTTTAACTTCGATATATTTCGATAAATTTATCGAAAACTGGGTCATCGGTCGAAATTTAATTGCCAACAAACCTTGAAATTATCCTGCAATATAGGTATCAAACGTATGAGGAACCTCCCAGGTTTCTCCTGAACTTCGATATATTTCGATAAATTTATCGATAACTAAGTTATCGATCAAAATGTAATTGCCCAGTAACGAAAGGGGACGTCCCAAGGTGTCATTTAAACTTCGATATATTTCGATAAATTTATCTATAACTGAGTTATCGATCAAAATGTGATTGCCAAAAAACCTTAAAACTATCCTACAATATAGGTATCAAACGTAAGAGGAACTTCCCAGGTTTCATCTGAACTTCGATATATTTCGATAAATTTATCGATAACTGAGTTATCTATCAAAATGTAAGTGCCCAGAAACGAAAGGGGACGTCCCAAGCTTGCATTTAAACTTCGGTATATTTCGATAAATTTTTCGAAATGTTATTGCCAAAAACCTTAAAATTATTCTACAATATGGGTATCAAACGTAAGAGGAACCTCCCAGGTTTCACCTGAACTTCGATATATTTCGATAAATTTATCGGTAACTGAGTTATCGATCAAAATGTGATTGCCAAAAACCTTAAAATTATCCTACAATATGGGTATCAAACGTAAGAGGAACTCCCCAGGTTTCATCTTAACTTCGATATATTTCGATAAATTTATCGATAACTGAGTTATCGATCAAAATGTGATTGCCAAAAACCTTAAAATTATCCTACAATATAGGTATCAAACGTAAGAGGAACTTAAAATTATCCTACAATATAGGTATCAAACTTAAGAGAAAGCTCCCAGGTTTTTCCTGAACTTCGATATATTTCGATAAATTTATCGATAACTGAGTTATCGATGAAAATGTAATTGCCCAGTAACGAAAGGGGAAGTCCCAAGGTTTCATTTAAATTTCGATATATTTCCATAAATTTATCGAAAACTGAGTTATCGATCAAAATGTGATTGCCAAAAAACCTTAAAACTATCCTACAATATAGGTATCAAACGTAAGAGGAACTTCCCAGGTTTTACCTGAACTTCGATATATTTCTATAAATTTATCGATAACTCAGTTATCGATCAAAATGTAATTGCCCAGTAACGAAAGGGGAAGTCCCAAGGTTTCATTTAAATTTCGATATATTTCGATAAATTTATCGAAAACTGAGTTATCGATCAAAATGTGATTGCCAAAAAACCTTAAAACTATCCTACAATATAGGTATCAAACGTAAGAGGAACTTCCCAGGTTTTACCTGAACTTCGATATATTTCTATAAATTTATCGATAACTCAGTTATCGATCAAAATATAATTGCCCAGTAACGAAAGGGGTCGTCCCAAGGTTGCATTTAAACTTGGATATATTTCGATAAATTTATTGAAAACTGAGTTATCGATCAAAATGTGATTGCCCAAAATTGTCCCTGCAATATGGGTATCAAACAAAAGGAAAAGTACCAATGTTTCAACTGAACTTCGATATATTTCGATAAATTCATCGATAAGTGAGTTATCGACCAAATGTAATTGCCCAGCAACGAAAGGGGACGTCCCAAGGTTTCATTTAAATTTCGATGTATCTCGATAAATTTATCGAAAACTGAGTTATCGATCAAAATGTGATTGCCAAAAACCTTAAAATTATCCTGCAATATAGGTATCAAACGTAAGAGGAACCTCCCAGGTTTCACCTGAACTTCGATATATTTCAATAAATTTATCGATAACTGAGTTATCGATCAAAATGTGATTGCCAAAAACCTTAAAATTATCCTGCAATATAGGTATCAAACGTAAGAGGAACCTCCCAGGTTGCACCTGAACTTCGATATATTTCGATAAATTTATTGAAAACTGAGTTATCGATCAAAATGTGATTGCCCAAAATTGTCCCTGCAATATGGGTATCAAACAAAAGGGAAACTACCCAGCTTTCAACTGAACTTCGATATATTTCGATAAATTCATCGATAACTGAGTTATGTATCAAAATGTAATTGCCCAGAAACGAAAGGGGACGTCCCAAGGTTGCATTTAAACTTCGATATATTTCGATAAATTTATCGAAAACGGAGTTATCGATCAAAATGTGATTGCCAAAAAACCTTAAAAATATCCTACAATATAGGTATCAAACGTAAGAGGAACTTCCCAGGTTTTACATGAACTTCGATATATTTCGATAAATTTATCTATAACTCAGTTATCGATCAAAGTAACGAAAGGGGACGTCCCAAGGTTTCATCTGAACTTCGCAATATTTCAATAAATTTATCGATAACTGAGTTATCGATCAAAATGTCATTGCCAAAAACCTTAAAATTATCCTGCAATATATTTATCAAACGTAAGAGGAACCTCCCAGGTTTCACCTGAACTTCGATATATTTCAATAAATTTATCGATAACTGAGTTATCGATCAAAATGTGATTGCCAAAAACCTTAAAATTATCCTACAATATGGGTATCAAACGTAATGGCCCAGGTTTCATTTTAACTTCGATATATTTCGATAAATTTATCGAAAACTGGGTCATCGGTCGAAATTTAATTGCCAACAAACCTTGAAATTATCCTGCAATATAGGTATCAAACGTATGAGGAACCTCCCAGGTTTCTCCTGAACTTCGATATATTTCGATAAATTTATCGATAACTAAGTTATCGATCAAAATGTAATTGCCCAGTAACGAAAGGGGACGTCCCAAGGTGTCATTTAAACTTCGATATATTTCGATAAATTTATCTATAACTGAGTTATCGATCAAAATGTGATTGCCAAAAAACCTTAAAACTATCCTACAATATAGGTATCAAACGTAAGAGGAACTTCCCAGGTTTCATCTGAACTTCGATATATTTCGATAAATTTATCGATAACTGAGTTATCTATCAAAATGTAAGTGCCCAGAAACGAAAGCCAGAAACGAAAGGGGACGTCCCAAGCTTGCATTTAAACTTCGGTATATTTCGATAAATTTTTCGAAATGTTATTGCCAAAAACCTTAAAATTATCCTACAATATGGGTATCAAACGTAAGAGGAACCTCCCAGGTTTCACCTGAACTTCGATATATTTCGATAAATTTATCGGTAACTGAGTTATCGATCAAAATGTGATTGCCAAAAACCTTAAAATTATCCTACAATATGGGTATCAAACGTAAGAGGAACTCCCCAGGTTTCATCTTAACTTCGATATATTTCGATAAATTTATCGATAACTGAGTTATCGATCAAAATGTGATTGCCAAAAACCTTAAAATTATCCTACAATATAGGTATCAAACGTAAGAGGAACTTAAAATTATCCTACAATATAGGTATCAAACTTAAGAGAAAGCTCCCAGGTTTTTCCTGAACTTCGATATATTTCGATAAATTTATCGATAACTGAGTTATCGATGAAAATGTAATTGCCCAGTAACGAAAGGGGAAGTCCCAAGGTTTCATTTAAATTTCGATATATTTCCATAAATTTATCGAAAACTGAGTTATCGATCAAAATGTGATTGCCAAAAAACCTTAAAACTATCCTACAATATAGGTATCAAACGTAAGAGGAACTTCCCAGGTTTTACCTGAACTTCGATATATTTCTATAAATTTATCGATAACTCAGTTATCGATCAAAATGTAATTGCCCAGAAACGAAAGGGGAAGTCCCAAGGTTTCATTTAAATTTCGATATATTTCGATAAATTTATCGAAAACTGAGTTATCGATCAAAATGTGATTGCCAAAAAACCTTAAAACTATCCTACAATATAGGTATCAAACGTAAGAGGAACTTCCCAGGTTTTACCTGAACTTCGATATATTTCTATAAATTTATCGATAACTCAGTTATCGATCAAAATATAATTGCCCAGTAACGAAAGGGGTCGTCCCAAGGTTGCATTTAAACTTGGATATATTTCGTAAGAGGAACCTCCCAGGTTTCACCTGAACTTCGATATATTTCAATAAATTTATCGATAACTGAGTTATCGATCAAAATGTGATTGCCAAAAACCTTAAAATTATCCTGCAATATAGGTATCAAACGTAAGAGGAACTCCCAGGTTGCACCTGAACTTCGATATATTTCGATAAATTTATTGAAAACTGAGTTATCGATCAAAATGTGATTGCCCAAAATTGTCCCTGCAATATGGGTATCAAACAAAAGGGAAACTACCCAGCTTTCAACTGAACTTCGATATATTTCGATAAATTCATCGATAACTGAGTTATGTATCAAAATGTAATTGCCCAGAAACGAAAGGGGACGTCCCAAGGTTGCATTTAAACTTCGATATATTTCGATAAATTTATCGAAAACGGAGTTATCGATCAAAATGTGATTGCCAAAAAACCTTAAAAATATCCTACAATTTAGGTATCAAACGTAAGAGGAACTTCCCAGGTTTTACATGAACTTCGATATATTTCGATAAATTTATCTATAACTCAGTTATCGATCAAAATGTAATTGCCCAGTAACGAAAGGGGACGTCCCAAGGTTTCATCTGAACTTCGAAATATTTCAATAAATTTATCGATAACTGAGTTATCGATCAAAATGTCATTGCCAAAAACCTTAAAATTATCCTGCAATATAGGTATCAAACGTAAGAGGAACCTCCCAGGTTTCACCTGAACTTCGATATATTTCAATAAATTTATCGATAACTGAGTTATCGATCAAAATGTGATTGCCAAAAACCTTAAAATTATCCTACAATATGGGTATCAAACGTATGAGGACCTCCCCAGGTTTCATTTTAACTTCGATATATTTCGATAAATTTATCGAAAACTGGGTCATCGGTCGAAATTTAATTGCCAAGAAACCTTGAAATTATCCTGCAATATAGGTATCAAACGTATGAGGAACCTCCCAGGTTTCTCCTGAACTTCGATATATTTCGATAAATTTATCGATAACTAAGTTATCGATCAAAATGTAATTGCCCAGTAACGAAAGGGGACGTCCCAAGGTGTCATTTAAACTTCGATATATTTCGATAAATTTATCTATAACTGAGTTATCGATCAAAATGTGATTGCCAAAAAACCTTAAAACTATCCTACAATATAGGTATCAAACGTAAGAGGAACTTCCCAGGTTTCATCTGAACTTCGATATATTTCGATAAATTTATCGATAACTGAGTTATCTATCAAAATGTAAGTGCCCAGAAACGAAAGGGGACGTCCCAAGCTTGCATTTAAACTTCGGTATATTTCGATAAATTTTTCGAAATGTTATTGCCAAAAACCTTAAAATTATCCTACAATATGGGTATCAAACGTAAGAGGAACCTCCCAGGTTTCACCTGAACTTCGATATATTTCGATAAATTTATCGGTAACTGAGTTATCGATCAAAATGTGATTGCCAAAAACCTTAAAATTATCCTACAATATGGGTATCAAACGTAAGAGGAACTCCCCAGGTTTCATCTTAACTTCGATATATTTCGATAAATTTATCGATAACTGAGTTATCGATCAAAATGTGATTGCCAAAAACCTTAAAATTATCCTACAATATAGGTATCAAACGTAAGAGGAACTTAAAATTATCCTACAATATAGGTATCAAACTTAAGAGAAAGCTCCCAGGTTTTTCCTGAACTTCGATATATTTCGATAAATTTATCGATAACTGAGTTATCGATGAAAATGTAATTGCCCAGTAACGAAAGGGGAAGTCCCAAGGTTTCATTTAAATTTCGATATATTTCCATAAATTTATCGAAAACTGAGTTATCGATCAAAATGTGATTGCCAAAAAACCTTAAAACTATCCTACAATATAGGTATCAAACGTAAGAGGAACTTCCCAGGTTTTACCTGAACTTCGATATATTTCTATAAATTTATCGATAACTCAGTTATCGATCAAAATGTAATTGCCCAGTAACGAAAGGGGAAGTCCCAAGGTTTCATTTAAATTTCGATATATTTCGATAAATTTATCGAAAACTGAGTTATCGATCAAAATGTGATTGCCAAAAAACCTTAAAACTATCCTACAATATAGGTATAAAACGTAAGAGGAACTTCCCAGGTTTTACCTGAACTTCGATATATTTCTATAAATTTATCGATAACTCAGTTATCGATCAAAATATAATTGCCCAGTAACGAAAGGGGTCGTCCCAAGGTTGCATTTAAACTTGGATATATTTCGATAAATTTATTGAAAACTGAGTTATCGATCAAAATGTGATTGCCCAAAATTGTCCCTGCAATATGGGTATCAAACAAAAGGGAAAGTACCAATGTTTCAACTGAACTTCGATATATTTCGATAAATTCATCGATAAGTGAGTTATCGACCAAATGTAATTGCCCAGCAACGAAAGGGGACGTCCCAAGGTTTCATTTAAATTCCGATGTATCTCGATAAATTTATCGAAAACTGAGTTATCGATCAAAATGTGATTGCCAAAAACCTTAACATTATCCTGCAATATAGGTATCAAACGTAAGAGGAACCTCCCAGGTTTCACCTGAACTTCGATATATTTCAATAAATTTATCGATAACTGAGTTATCGATCAAAATGTGATTGCCAAAAACCTTAAAATTATCCTGCAATATAGGTATCAAACGTAAGAGGAACCTCCCAGGTTGCACCTGAACTTCGATATATTTCGATAAATTTATTGAAAACTGAGTTATCGATCAAAATGTGATTGCCCAAAATTGTCCCTGCAATATGGGTATCAAACAAAAGGGAAACTACCCAGCTTTCAACTGAACTTCGATATATTTCGATAAATTCATCGATAACTGAGTTATGTATCAAAATGTAATTGCCCAGAAACGAAAGGGGACGTCCCAAGGTTGCATTTAAACTTCGATATATTTCGATAAATTTATCGAAAACGGAGTTATCGATCAAAATGTGATTGCCAAAAAACCTTAAAAATATCCTACAATATAGGTATCAAACGTAAGAGGAACTTCCCAGGTTTTACATGAACTTCGATATATTTCGATAAATTTATCTATAACTCAGTTATCGATCAAAATGTAATGGCCCAGTAACGAAAGGGGACGTCCCAAGGTTTCATCTGAACTTCGCAATATTTCAATAAATTTATCGATAACTGAGTTATCGATCAAAATGTCATTGCCAAAAACCTTAAAATTATCCTGCAATATATTTATCAAACGTAAGAGGAACCTCCCAGGTTTCACCTGAACTTCGATATATTTCAATAAATTTATCGATAACTGAGTTATCGATCAAAATGTGATTGCCAAAAACCTTAAAATTATCCTACAATATGGGTATCAAACGTATGAGGACCTCCCCAGGTTTCATTTTAACTTCGATATATTTCGATAAATTTATCGAAAACTGGGTCATCGGTCGAAATTTAATTGCCAACAAACCTTGAAATTATCCTGCAATATAGGTATCAAACGTATGAGGAACCTCCCAGGTTTCTCCTGAACTTCGATATATTTCGATAAATTTATCGATAACTAAGTTATCGATCAAAATGTAATTGCCCAGTAACGAAAGGGGACGTCCCAAGGTGTCATTTAAACTTCGATATATTTCGATAAATTTATCTATAACTGAGTTATCGATCAAAATGTGATTGCCAAAAAACCTTAAAACTATCCTACAATATAGGTATCAAACGTAAGAGGAACTTCCCAGGTTTCATCTGAACTTCGATATATTTCGATAAATTTATCGATAACTGAGTTATCTATCAAAATGTAAGTGCCCAGAAACGAAAGGGGACGTCCCAAGCTTGCATTTAAACTTCGGTATATTTCGATAAATTTTTCGAAATGTTATTGCCAAAAACCTTAAAATTATCCTACAATATGGGTATCAAACGTAAGAGGAACCTCCCAGGTTTCACCTGAACTTCGATATATTTCGATAAATTTATCGGTAACTGAGTTATCGATCAAAATGTGATTGCCAAAAACCTTAAAATTATCCTACAATATGGGTATCAAACGTAAGAGGAACTCCCCAGGTTTCATCTTAACTTCGATATATTTCGATAAATTTATCGATAACTGAGTTATCGATCAAAATGTGATTGCCAAAAACCTTAAAATTATCCTACAATATAGGTATCAAACGTAAGAGGAACTTAAAATTATCCTACAATATAGGTATCAAACTTAAGAGAAAGCTCCCAGGTTTTTCCTGAACTTCGATATATTTCGATAAATTTATCGATAACTGAGTTATCGATGAAAATGTAATTGCCCAGTAACGAAAGGGGAAGTCCCAAGGTTTCATTTAAATTTCGATATATTTCCATAAATTTATCGAAAACTGAGTTATCGATCAAAATGTGATTGCCAAAAAACCTTAAAACTATCCTACAATATAGGTATCAAACGTAAGAGGAACTTCCCAGGTTTTACCTGAACTTCGATATATTTCTATAAATTTATCGATAACTCAGTTATCGATCAAAATGTAATTGCCCAGTAACGAAAGGGGAAGTCCCAAGGTTTCATTTAAATTTCGATATATTTCGATAAATTTATCGAAAACTGAGTTATCGATCAAAATGTGATTGCCAAAAAACCTTAAAACTATCCTACAATATAGGTATCAAACGTAAGAGGAACTTCCCAGGTTTTACCTGAACTTCGATATATTTCTATAAATTTATCGATAACTCAGTTATCGATCAAAATATAATTGCCCAGTAACGAAAGGGGTCGTCCCAAGGTTGCATTTAAACTTGGATATATTTCGATAAATTTATTGAAAACTGAGTTATCGATCAAAATGTGATTGCCCAAAATTGTCCCTGCAATATGGGTATCAAACAAAAGGGAAAGTACCAATGTTTCAACTGAACTTCGATATATTTCGATAAATTCATCGATAACTGAGTTATCGATCAAAATGTGATTGCCAAAAACCTTAAAATTATCCTACAATATGGGTATCAAACGTATGAGGACCTCCCCAGGTTTCATTTTAACTTCGATATATTTCGATAAATTTATCGAAAACTGGGTCATCGGTCGAAATTTAATTGCCAACAAACCTTGAAATTATCCTGCAATATAGGTATCAAACGTATGAGGAACCTCCCAGGTTTCTCCTGAACTTCGATATATTTCGATAAATTTATCGATAACTAAGTTATCGATCAAAATGTAATTGCCCAGTAACGAAAGGGGACGTCCCAAGGTGTCATTTAAACTTCGATATATTTCGATAAATTTATCTATAACTGAGTTATCGATCAAAATGTGATTGCCAAAAAACCTTAAAACTATCCTACAATATAGGTATCAAACGTAAGAGGAACTTCCCAGGTTTCATCTGAACTTCGATATATTTCGATAAATTTATCGATAACTGAGTTATCTATCAAAATGTAAGTGCCCAGAAACGAAAGGGGACGTCCCAAGCTTGCATTTAAACTTCGGTATATTTCGATAAATTTTTCGAAATGTTATTGCCAAAATCTTAAAATTATCCTACAATATGGGTATCAAACGTAAGAGGAACCTCCCAGGTTTCACCTGAACTTCGATATATTTCGATAAATTTATCGGTAACTGAGTTATCGATCAAAATGTGATTGCCAAAAACCTTAAAATTATCCTACAATATGGGTATCAAACGTAAGAGGAACTCCCCAGGTTTCATCTTAACTTCGATATATTTCGATAAATTTATCGATAACTGAGTTATCGATCAAAATGTGATTGCCAAAAACCTTAAAATTATCTTACAATATAGGTATCAAACGTAAGAGGAACTTAAAATTATCCTACAATATAGGTATCAAACTTAAGAGAAAGCTCCCAGGTTTTTCCTGAACTTCGATATATTTCGATAAATTTATCGATAACTGAGTTATCGATGAAAATGTAATTGCCCAGTAACGAAAGGGGAAGTCCCAAGGTTTCATTTAAATTTCGATATATTTCCATAAATTTATCGAAAACTGAGTTATCGATCAAAATGTGATTGCCAAAAAACCTTAAAACTATCCTACAATATAGGTATCAAACGTAAGAGGAACTTCCCAGGTTTTACCTGAACTTCGATATATTTCTATAAATTTATCGATAACTCAGTTATCGATCAAAATGTAATTGCCCAGTAACGAAAGGGGAAGTCCCAAGGTTTCATTTAAATTTCGATATATTTCGATAAATTTATCGAAAACTGAGTTATCGATCAAACTGTGATTGCCAAAAAACCTTAAAACTATCCTACAATATAGGTATCAAACGTAAGAGGAACTTCCCAGGTTTTACCTGAACTTCGATATATTTCTATAAATTTATCGATAACTCAGTTATCGATCAAAATATAATTGCCCAGTAACGAAAGGGGTCGTCCCAAGGTTGCATTTAAACTTGGATATATTTCGTAAGAGGAACCTCCCAGGTTTCACCTGAACTTCGATATATTTCAATAAATTTATCGATAACTGAGTTATCGATCAAAATGTGATTGCCAAAAACCTTAAAATTATCCTGCAATATAGGTATCAAACGTAAGAGGAACTCCCAGGTTGCACCTGAACTTCGATATATTTCGATAAATTTATTGAAAACTGAGTTATCGATCAAAATGTGATTGCCCAAAATTGTCCCTGCAATATGGGTATCAAACAAAAGGGAAACTACCCAGCTTTCAACTGAACTTCGATAAATTCATCGATAACTGAGTTATGTATCAAAATGTAATTGCCCAGAAACGAAAGGGGACGTCCCAAGGTTGCATTTAAACTTCGATATATTTCGATAAATTTATCGAAAACGGAGTTATCGATCAAAATGTGATTGCCAAAAATCCTTAAAAATATCCTACAATTTAGGTATCAAACGTAAGAGGAACTTCCCAGGTTTTACATGAACTTCGATATATTTCGATAAATTTATCTATAACTCAGTTATCGATCAAAATGTAATTGCCCAGTAACGAAAGGGGACGTCCCAAGGTTTCATCTGAACTTCGAAATATTTCAATAAATTTATCGATAACTGAGTTATCGATCAAAATGTCATTGCCAAAAACCTTAAAATTATCCTGCAATATAGGTATCAAACGTAAGACGAACCTCCCAGGTTTCATTTTAACTTCGATATATTTCGATAAATTTATCGAAAACTGGGTCATCGGTCGAAATTTAATTGCCAACAAACCTTGAAATTATCCTGCAATATAGGTATCAAACGTATGAGGAACCTCCCAGGTTTCTCCTGAACTTCGATATATTTCGATAAATTTATCGATAACTAAGTTATCGATCAAAATGTAATTGCCCAGTAACGAAAGGGGACGTCCCAAGGTGTCATTTAAACTTCGATATATTTCGATAAATTTATCTATAACTGAGTTATCGATCAAAATGTGATTGCCAAAAAACCTTAAAACTATCCTACAATATAGGTATCAAACGTAAGAGGAACTTCCCAGGTTTCATCTGAACTTCGATATATTTCGATAAATTTATCGATAACTAAGTTATCGATCAAAATGTAATTGCCCAGTAACGAAAGGGGACGTCCCAAGGTGTCATTTAAACTTCGATATATTTCGATAAATTTATCTATAACTGAGTTATCGATCAAAATGTGATTGCCAAAAAACCTTAAAACTATCCTACAATATAGGTATCAAACGTAAGAGGAACTTCCCAGGTTTCATCTGAACTTCGATATATTTCGATAAATTTATCGATAACTGAGTTATCTATCAAAATGTAATTGCCCAGAAACGAAAGGGGTCGTCCCAAGGTTGCATTTAAACTTGGATATATTTCGATAAATTTATTGAAAACTGAGTTATCGATCAAAATGTGATTGCTCAAAATTGTCCCTGTAATATGGGTATCAAACAAAAGGGAAACTACCCAGGTTTCAACTGAACTTCGATATATTTCGATAAATTTATCGATAACTGAGTTATCTATTAAAATGTAATTGCCCAGAAACGAAAGGGGACGTCCCAAGGTTACATTTAAACTTCGATATATTTCGATAAATTTATCGAAAACTGAGTTATCGATCAAAATGTGATTGCCAAAAAACCTTAAAACTATCCTACAATATAGGTATCAAACGTAAGAGGAACTTCCCAGGTTTTACATGAACTTCGATAAATTTATCGATAACTCAGTTATCGATCAAAATGTAACTGCCCAGTAACGAAAGGGGACGTCCCAAGGTTTCATCTGAACTTCGATATATTTCAATAAATTTATCGATAACTGAGTTATCGATCGAAATGTGATTGCCAAAAACCTTAAAATTATCCTGCAATATAGGTATCAAACGTAAGAGGAACCTCCCAGGTTTCACCTGAACTTCGATATATTTCAATAAATTTATCGATAACTGAGTTATCGATCAAAATGTGATTGCCAAAAACCTTAAAATTATCCTACAATATGGGTATCAAACGTATGAGGAACTCCCCAGGTTTCATCTTAACTTCGATATATTTCGATAAATTTATCGAAAACTGGGTCATCGGTCGAGATTTAATTGCCAACAAACCTTGAAATTATCCTGCAATATAGGTATCAAACGTATGAGGAACCTCCCAGGTTTCTCCTGAACTTCGATATATTTCGATAAATTCATCGATAACTGAGTTATGTATCAAAATGTAATTGCCCAGAAACGAAAGGGGACGTCCCAAGGTTGCATTTAAACTTCGATATATTTCGATAAATTTATCGAAAACGGAGTTATCGATCAAAATGTGATTGCCAAAAAACCTTAAAAATATCCTACAATATAGGTATCAAACGTAAGAGGAACTTCCCAGGTTTTACATGAACTTCGATATATTTCGATAAATTTATCTATAACTCAGTTATCGATCAAAATGTAATTGCCCAGTACCGAAAGGGGACGTCCCAAGGTTTCATCTGAACTTCGAAATATTTCAATAAATTTATCGATAACTGAGTTATAGATTAAAATGTCATTGCCAAAAACCTTAAAATTATCCTGCAATATAGGTATCAAACGTAAGAGGAACCTCCCAGGTTTCACCTGAACTTCGATATACAGTCGGACCTCGATTATCCGTGATGGTCGGGACCAGAGGCGATACAGATAATCGATCTTCACGGTTAATCGAATAACAATTTTGATTATAGTTTTTTTTAATACTTTTATTATTTAACAAGTGAACATTGGTGTACATACATATTTACATTAAAAATAATTAATTCAAGAAAATTATGTAAGCATGTATGTATGTATACATGAAATTTTCTACTGAAAACATGAGGCAAAAAAATGACTTCTAGCAAAAAAAGAATACAATTTCTTCAAAAAAGTCGTGTAATGTGGTTTGTATAATATTTTTCAATTTATAATTTTCTTTTATAAGTTTTTCTTGTATGCGATAAACTTGAATTTTATCCTGCTCTGTAATTCCGGGGCAACCAGGGCTATCCAGGAAATTCAGCAATGTGCTTGATGCCTCTACCGCTTCTTTTAAAGTGGTTTCTGAAACAATTACATCGTCTTCATCAGTGTCTTCCAATCCATTGTCTCGCTCAGGTTCATCTGAGTTACTGTTTGCCATGTTTATAATTTCTTCATCTGACAAAACAGCAAATTGGGAGGCATTTTCATCACATTTCACCCATGTCTCTATATCTTCTGCGGTAAAGTCATCCGTAATATTGATTATTTGTGCTACATTCACGTGTGTATTCGATATGTCTATACCTATAACAAAAATCAATGAATTTTTGCATGAAAATATTTTATAAAATTGTAAAAATATGCCTACGCACCTTCATTATCTGGGCATAACAAATTATTCCAAGCGTTCTTCAAAACTTCAGAAGTAACAGCGTCCCTAGCATTATCAATGGACCACAGAGCTTTCTTTATATTAAATTCTTTCTTAAAGTCTTCTCTATTATTTGACGAGACTAGTTTTTGCACAATAGTTTTACGATAATGGCATTTAAAACTCCATATAACATCCTGATCCATCGGTTGGATCAAGGACGTACAAATATTTTACCAATAACGTTTTTAGCCTTAAAATCGTGAACGTCTGGATGTTGCGGGCAGTTGTCCAATAACAGAAGGATTTTGTTATCATCCGTAAGACCGATTTTCTTAAGATTCTCTTTTACCTCTGGCACAAAGTTTTTGGTAAACCATTCTAAAAATATTGTTTGCGTTACCCATGCTTTTGAATTGGCCTTATAAATTACGGGAAGGTCGTATACATTTTTTAGGGCTCTTGGACGAGCACTTTTACCAATAACTAAAGCTTTGCACTTGTGTGTACCTGCAGCATTAGCGCAAACTAAAGTGGTTAGTCTGTCTTTTGACACCTTATGTAAATTTATGAATCTTTCATTATGACAAACCAAACTGCTCTCGGGTAAACACTTTCAAAAAAGGCCTGTCTCGTCCGCATTATAAATTTGCTCACTGGTAAGATTTTCGGTTGATATAAATTCATTTAATTGTTCTACAAACATTGTGGAACTTACATAGTCTGCTGAAGATTTTACTCCTTCAGTATTAAGTCTTTTTATACCATGTCTATTCTTAAAATTTTGCAACCACCCGCTGGAGTATTCACACACAGAATCAATGTTTAGTTTTGTGTGGTATATTTTAGCCTTTTCTCTTATAATCAGTCCTGTAATTGGAGTGCCTTTAAAACGCTCTTGTCTGAACCATTCGTAAAGTGCCAAATCTACTTTTGGTTCTTCAGCTGTCTTTAAAGTTTTTCGGTTACGAAATCCAACCACCGAATCACTCTTTGCACAAAAGCTTTTCTTTGCTTTTTTAAATGTTAAATGTGCTATCATTTTAACTAGGGCTGTGGGATTAATTGATTAATCAAAATTTTGATTATTCATAAATTCGATTACTCAATTAATCGATTAATTATGATTTTTGATTAATCAAAAAGGGTGTTTACTCGATTAATCAAAATGAAATTTAATTGATTAATCGCCTTTTTGATTAATCGTTTTTTGAATAAAATGATTAATCATATATTAAAACGGCTCAAATTTAGAAGTTCCTTAATACTTCAACCATTTGTTGCATCTTCGACATTTTGCCCATTCGCCATCGGACAACATCTCAAAATTTTTTTATTTTTTAATATTTTGAAGTATGTTTGGTTTTTAATTTTTCTTATTTTCAACTATTTCAAGGCAAACTTTCACATAAAAAATGAGTAAACTAATCAGTTTTTGATTAACCATTTTTGAAAATACTCGAGTAACACTCGTTTTGATTACTCAGAATTGTGATTAATCAAGTTATCGATTAATTGATAATTTGATTAATCAACTTACTCGATTAATCGAATAAAGGCACAGCCCTAATTTTAACACTCACATTATTTTTCAAATGCTCGTTAATTATTTTTACTTTATCTTCAATATTTAAAACGTTTCTTTTTCTTTTTACCACTGGTAACGGTGCCATGCTAAATATATTTAGATCTAACCACCCGCACCTCTCAAATTTCAAAATTAAACTGCATAATAACTTGTAAATGCTTCTGGATCATCGTCAAACAAGGGAATTCCCCGTTTTCATGTTTATTATACATATGTATGTACATATTAACACAAACACAATTTTCGCTGCCATCACGGATAATAGAGGTAATCACGGTTAATCGAAGCAAACAATTTGAAAACACTTAAAAAAAAAACAATAGACTAATCTTTGGCCATCACGGTTAATCGGGCTTGCCGGTTAACCGGATCACGGATAATCGAGGTCCGACTGTATTTCAATAAATTTATCGATAACTGAGTTATCGATCAAAATGTGATTGCCAAAAACCTTAAAATTATCCTACAATATGGGTATCAAACGTATGAGGAACTCCCCAGGTTTCATCTTAACTTCGATATATTTCGATAAATTTATCGAAAACTGGGTCATCGGTCGAAATTTAATTGCCAACAAACCTTGAAATTATCCTGCAATATAGGTATCAAACGTATGAGGAACCTCCCAGGTTTCTCGTGAACTTCGATATATTTCGATAAATTTATCGATAACTAAGTTATCGATCAAAATGTAATTGCCCAGTAACGAAAGGGGACGTCCCAAGGTGTCATTTAAACTTCGATATATTTCGATAAATTTATCT
Source organism: Sphenella marginata (assembly GCA_951509765.1). NCBI lineage: Eukaryota > Metazoa > Arthropoda > Insecta > Diptera > Tephritidae > Sphenella > Sphenella marginata. The sequence continues at coordinate 44,543,910 of OX608078.1, forward strand.
ATAACTGAGTTATCGATCAAAATGTGATTGCCAAAAAACCTTAAAACTATCCTACAATATAGGTATCAAACGTAAGAGGAACTTCCCAGGTTTCATCTGAACTTCGATATATTTCGATAAATTTATCGATAACTGAGTTATCTATCAAAATGTAAGTGCCCAGAAACGAAAGGGGACGTCCCAAGCTTGCATTTAAACTTCGATATATTTCGATAAATTTTTCGAAATGTTATTGCCAAAAACCTTAAAATTATCCTACAATATGGGTATCAAACGTAAGAGGAACCTCCCAGGTTTCACCTGAACTCCGATATATTTCGATAAATTTATCGATAACTGAGTTATCGATCAAAATGTGATTGCCAAAAACCTTAAAACTATCCTACAATATGGGTATCAAACGTAAGAGGAACCTCCCAGGTTTCACCTGAACTTCGATATATTTCGATAAATTTATCGGTAACTGAGTTATCGATCAAAATGTGATTGCCAAAAACCTTAAAATTATCCTACAATATGGGTATCAAACGTAAGAGGAACTCCCCAGGTTTCATCTTAACTTCGATATATTTCGATAAATTTATCGATAACTGAGTTATCGATCAAAATGTGATTGCCAAAAACCTTAAAATTATCCTACAATATAGGTATCAAACGTAAGAGGAACTTAAAATTATCCTACAATATAGGTATCAAACTTAAGAGAAAGCTCCCAGGTTTTTCCTGAACTTCGATATATTTCGATAAATTCATCGATAAGTGAGTTATCGACCAAATGTAATTGCCCAGCAACGAAAGGGGACGTCCCAAGGTTTCATTTAAATTTAAATTTATCGAAAACTGAGTTATCGATCAAAATGTGATTGCCAAAAACCTTAAAATTATCCTGCAATATAGGTATCAAACGTAAGAGGAACCTCCCAGGTTTCACCTGAACTTCGATATATTTCAATAAATTTATCGATAACTGAGTTATCGATCAAAATGTGATTGCCAAAAACCTTAAAATTATCCTGCAATATAGGTATCAAACGTAAGAGGAACCTCCCAGGTTTCACCTGAACTTCGATATATTTCGATAAATTTATTGAAAACTGAGTTATCGATCAAAATGTGATTGCCCAAAATTGTCCCTGCAATATGGGTATCAAACAAAAGGGAAAGTACCAATGTTTCAACTGAACTTCGATATATTCGATAAATTCATCGATAAGTGAGTTATCGACCAAATGTAATTGCCCAGCAACGAAAGGGGACGTCCCAAGGTTTCATTTAAATTTCGATGTATTTCGATAAATTTATCGAAAACTGAGTTATCGATCAAAATGTGATTGCCAAAAAACCTTAAAATTATCCTGCAATATAGGTATCAAACGTAAGAGGAACCTCCCAGGTTTCACCTGAACTTCGATATATTTCAATAAATTTATCGATAACTGAGTTATCGATCAAAATGTGATTGCCAAAAACCTTAAAATTATCCTACAATATGGGTATCAAACGTAAGAGGAACCTCCCAGGTTTCACCCGAACTTCGATATATTGCGATAAATTTATCGATAACTGAGTTATCTATCAAAATGTGATTGCCAAAAACCTTAAAATTATCCTACAATATAGGTATCAAACGTAAGAGGAACTTCCCAGGTTTCATCTGAACTTCGATATATTTCGATAAATTTATCGATAACTGAATTATCGATCAAAATGTGATTGCCAAAATCCTGAAAATTATCCTACAATATAGGTATCAAACGTAAGAGGAACCTACCAGGTTTCACCTGAACTTCGATATATTTCAGGTTTCATCTTAACTTCGATATATTTCGATAAATTTATCGAAAACTTTGTTATCGGTCGAAATTTCATTGCCAACAAACCTTAAACTATCCTACAATATAGGTATCAAACGTATGAGGAACCTCCCAGGTTTCACCTGAACTTCGATATATTTCGATAAATTTATCGATAACTGAGTTATCGATCAAAATGTGATTGCCAAAAACCTTAAAATTATCCTACAATATGGGTATCAAACGTAAGAGGAACTTCCCAGGTTTCACCTGAACTTCGATATATTGCGATAAATTTATCGATAACTGAGTTATCTATCAAAATGTGATTGCCAAAAACCTTAAAATTATCCTACAATATAGGTATCAAACGTAAGAGGAACTTCCCAGGTTTCACCTGAACTTCGATATATTTCGATAAATTTATCGATAACTGAGTTATCGATCAAAATGTGATTGCCAAAAACCTTAAAATTATCCTACAATATAGGTATCAAACGTAAGAGGAACCTACCAGGTTTTACCTGAACTTCGATATAGTTCGATAAATTTATCGAAAACGGGGTCATCGGTCGAAATTTAATTGCCAACAAACCTTGAAATTATCCTGCAATATAGGTATCAAACGTATGAGGAACCTCCCAGGTTTCACCTGAAGTTCGATATATTTCGATAAATTTATCGATAACTGAGTTATCGATCAAAATGTGATTGCCAAAAACCTTAAAATTATCCTACAATATGGGTATCAAACGTAAGAGGAACCTCCCAGGTTTCACCCGAACTTCGATATATTGCGATAAATTTATCGATAACTGAGTTATCGATCAAAATGTGATTGCCAAAAACCTTAAAATTATCCTACAATATAGGTATCAAACGTAAGAGGAACTTCCCAGGTTTCATCTGAACTTCGATATATTTCGATAAATTTATCGATAACTGAATTATCGATCAAAATGTGATTGCCAAAATCCTGAAAATTATCCTACAATATAGGTATCAAACTTAAGAGAAAGCTCCCAGGTTTTACCTGAACTTCGATATATTTCGATAAATTTATCGATAACTGAGTTATCGATCAAAATGTAACTGCCCAGTAACGAAAGGGGAAGCCCCAAGGTTTCATTTAAATTTCGATATATTTCGATAAATTTATCGATAACTGAGTTATCGATCAAAATGTGATTGCCAAAATCCTTAAAATTATCCTACAATATAGGTATCAAACTTGAGAGAAAGCTCCCAGGTTTTACCTGAACTTCGATATATTTCGATAAATTTATCGATAACTGAATTATCGATCAAAATGTGATTGCCAAAATCCTGAAAATTATCCTACAATATAGGTATCAAACTTAAGAGAAAGCTCCCAGGTTTTACCTGAACTTCGATATATTTCGATAAATTTATCGATAACTGAGTTATCGATCAAAATGTAATTGCCCAGTAACGAAAGGGGAAGCCCCAAGGTTTCATTTAAATTTCGATATATTTCGATAAATTTATCGATAAATTTATCGATAACTGAGTTATCGATCAAAATGTGATTGCCAAAATCCTTAAAATTATCCTACAATATAGGTATCAAACTTGAGAGAAAGCTCCCAGGTTTCATCTGAACTTCGATATATTTCGATAAATTTATCGATAACTGAATTATCGATCAAAATGTGATTGCCAAAATCCTCAAAATTATCCTACAATATAGGTATCAAACTTAAGAGAAAGCTCCCAGGTTTTACCTGAACTTCGATATATTTCGATAAATTTATCGATAACTGAGTTATCGATCAAAATGTAATTGCCCAGTAACGAAAGGGGACGTCCCAAGGTTGCATTTAAACTTCGATATATTTCGATAAATTTATTGAAAACTGAGTTATCGATGAAAATGTGATTGCCCAAAATTGTCCCTGCAATATGGGTAACAAACAAAAGGGAAACTACCCAGGTTTCAACTATACTTCGATATATTTCGATAAATTCATCGATAACTGAGCTATCTATCAAAATGTAATTGCCCAGAAACGAAAGGGGACGTCCCAAGGTTGCATTTAAACATCGATATATTTCGATAAATTTATCGATAACAAAGTTATTGGTCAAAATGTGCTTGCCAAAAAACCTTAAAATTATCCTACAATATAGGTATCAAACGTAAGAGGAACTCCCCAGGTTTCATCTTAACTTCTATATATTTCGATAAACTTATCGAAAACTGGGTTATCGGTCAAAGTTTATTTGCCAACAAACCTTAAAATTAGCCTGCAATATAGGTATCAAACGCAAGAGGAACCTCCCAAATTTATCGAAAACTGGGTTATCGGTCAAAGTTTATTTACCAACAAACCTTAAAATTAGCCTGCAATATAGGTATCAAACGCAAGAGGAACCTCCCAGGTTTCACCTGAACTTCTACATATTTCGATAAATTTATCGATAACTGAGTTATCGATCAAAATGTGATTGCCAAAAACCTTAAAATTATCCTGCAAGATAGGTACCAAACGTAAAAGTTACCTCCCAGGTTTCATCTGAACTTCGATATATTTCAATAAATTTATCGATAACTGAGTTATCGATCAAAATGTGATTGCCAAAAACCTTAAAATCATCCTGCAATATAGGTATCAAACGTAAGAGGAACCTCCCAGGTTTCACCTGAACTTCGATATATTTCTATAAATTTATCGATAACTCAGTTATCGATCAAAATGTAATTGCCCAGTAACGCAAGGGGACGTCCCAAGGTTTCATCTGAACTTCGATATATTTCAATAAATTTATCGATAACTGAGTTATCGATCAAAATGTGATTGCCCAAAATTGTCCCTGCAATATGGGTATCAAACAAAAGGGAAACTACCCAGGTTTCAACTGAACTTCGATATATTTCGATAAATTCATCGATAACTGAGTTATCTATCAAAATGTAATTGCCCAGAAACGAAAGGGGACGTCCCAAGGTTACATTTAAACTTCGATATATTTCGATAAATTTATCGAAAACTGAGTTATCGATCAAAATGTAATTGCCAAAAAACCTTAAAACTATCCTACAATATAGGTATCAAACGTAAGAGGACCTTCCCAGGTTTTACATGAACTTCGATAAATTTATCGATAACTCAGTTATCGATCAAAATGTGATTGCCCAAAATTGTCCCTGCAATATGGGTATCAAACAAAAGGGAAACTACCCAGGTTTCAACTGAACTTCGATATATTTCGATAAATTCATCGATAACTGAGTTATCTATCAAAATGTAATTGCCCAGAAACGAAAGGGGACGTCCCAAGGTTTCATCTGAACTTCGATATATTTCAATAAATTTATCGATAACTGAGTTATCGATCGAAATGTGATTGCCAAAAACCTTAAAATTATCCTGCAATATAGGTATCAAACGTAAGAGGAACCTCCCAGGTTTCACCTGAACTTCGATATATTTCAATAAATTTATCGATAACTGAGTTATCGATCAAAATGTGATTGCCAAAAACCTTAAAATTATCCTACAATATGTGTATCAAACGTAAGAGGAACTCCCCAGGTTTCATCTTAACTTCGATATATTTCGATAAATTTAGCGAAAACTGGGTCATCGGTCGAATTTTATTGCCAACAAACCTTAAAATTATCCTGCAATTTATGTATCAAACGTATGAGGAACCTCCCAGGTTTCACCTGAACTTCGATATATTTCGATAAATTTATCGATAACTAAGTTATCGATCAAAATGTAATTGCGCAGTAACGAAAGGGGACGTCCCAAGGTTTCATCTGAACTTCGATATATTTCAATAAATTTATCGATAACTGAGTTATCGATCAAAATGTGATTGCCGAAAACCTTAAAATCATCCTGCAATATAGGTATCAAGCGTAAGAGGAACCTCCCAGGTTTCACCTGAACTTCGATATATTTCGATAAATTTATTGAAAACTGAGTTATCGATGAAAATGTGATTGCCCAAAATTGTCCCTGCAATATGGGTAACAAACAAAAGGGAAACTTCCCAGGTTTCAACTATACTTCGATATATTTCGATAAATTCATCGATAACTGAGCTATCTATCAAAATGTAATTGCCCAGAAACGAAAGGGGACGTGCCAAGGTTGCATTTAAACATCGATATATTTCGATAAATTTATCGATAACAAAGTTATTGGTCAAAATGTGCTTGCCAAAAAACCTTAAAATTATCCTACAATATAGGTATCAAACGTAAGAGGAACTCCCCAGGTTTCATCTTAACTTCGATATATTTCGATAAACTTATCGAAAACTGGGTTATCGGTCAAAGTTTATTTGCCAACAAACCTTAAAATTAGCCTGCAATATAGGTATCAAACGCAAGAGGAACCTCCCAAATTTATCGAAAACTGGGTTATCGGTCAAAGTTTATTTACCAACAAACCTTAAAATTAGCCTGCAATATAGGTATCAAACGCAAGAGGAACCTCCCAGGTTTCACCTGAACTTCTATATATTTCGATAAATTTATCGATAACTGAGTTATCGATCAAAATGTGATTGCCAAAAACCTTAAAATTATCCTGCAAAATAGGTACCAAACGTCAAAGGTACCTCCCAGGTTTCATCTGAACTTCGATATATTTCAATAAATTTATCGATAACTGAGTTATCGATCAAAATGTGATTGCCAAAAACCTTAAAATCATCCTGCAATATAGGTATCAAACGTAAGAGGAACCTCCCAGGTTTCACCTGAACTTGGATATATTTCGATAAATTTATTGAAAACTGAGTTATCGATCAAAATGTGATTGCCCAAAATTGTCCCTGCAATATGGGTATCAAACAAAAGGGAAACTACCCAGGTTTCAACTGAACTTCGATATATTTCGATAAATTCATCGATAACTGAGTTATCTATCAAAATGTAATTGCCCAGAAACGAAAGGGGACGTCCCAAGGTTACATTTAAACTTCGATATATTTCGATAAATTTATCGAAAACTGAGTTATCGATCAAAATGTAATTGCCAAAAAACCTTAAAACTATCCTACAATATAGGTATCAAACGTAAGAGGACCTTCCCAGGTTTTACATGAACTTCGATAAATTTATCGATAACTCAGTTATCGATCAAAATGTGATTGCCCAAAATTGTCCCTGCAATATGGGTATCAAACAAAAGGGAAACTACCCAGGTTTCAACTGAACTTCGATATATTTCGATAAATTCATCGATAACTGAGTTATCTATCAAAATGTAATTGCCCAGAAACGAAAGGGGACGTCCCAAGGTTTCATCTGAACTTCGATATATTTCAATAAATTTATCGATAACTGAGTTATCGATCGAAATGTGATTGCCAAAAACCTTAAAATTATCCTGCAATATAGGTATCAAACGTAAGTGGAACCTCCCAGGTTTCACCTGAACTTCGATATATTTCAATAAATTTATCGATAACTGAGTTATCGATCAAAATGTGATTGCCAAAAACCTTAAAATTATCCTACAATATGTGTATCAAACGTAAGAGGAACTCCCCAGGTTTCATCTTAACTTCGATATATTTCGATAAATTTAGCGAAAACTGGGTCATCGGTCGAATTTTATTGCCAACAAACCTTAAAATTATCCTGCAATTTATGTATCAAACGTATGAGGAACCTCCCAGGTTTCACCTGAACTTCGATATATTTCGATAAATTTATCGATAACTAAGTTATCGATCAAAATGTAATTGCGCAGTAACGAAAGGGGACGTCCCAAGGTTTCATCTGAACTTCGATATATTTCAATAAATTTATCGATAACTGAGTTATCGATCAAAATGTGATTGCCGAAAACCTTAAAATCATCCTGCAATATAGGTATCAAACGTAAGAGGAACTTCCCAGGTTTCATCGGAACTTCGATATATTTCAATAAATATATCGATAACTGAGTTATCGATCAAAATGTGATTGCCAAAAACCTTAAAATCATCCTGCAATATAGGTATCAAACGTAAGAGGAACCTCCCAGGTTTCACCTGAACTTCGATATATTTCGATAAATTTATTGAAAACTGAGTTATCGATCAAAATGTGATTGCCCAAAATTGTCCCTGCAATATGGGTATAAAACAAAAGGGAAACTACCCAGGTTTCATCTGAACTTCGATATATTTCGATAAATATATCGATAACTGAGTTATCGATCAAAATGTGATTGCCAAAAACCTTAAAACTATCCTACAATATAGGTATCAAACGTAAGAGGAACTTCCCAGGTTTCATCGGAACTTCGATATATTTCGATAAATTTATCGATAACTGAGTTATCTATCAAAATGTAATTGCCCAGAAACGAAAGGGGACGTCCCAAGGTTGCATTTAAACTTCGATATATTTCGATAAATTTTTCGAAATGTGATTGCCAAAAACCTTAAAATTATCCTACAATATGGGTATCAAACGTAAGAGGAACCTCCCAGGTTTCACCTGAACTTCGATATATTTCAATAAATATATCGATAACTGAGTTATCGATCAAAATGTGATTGCCAAAAACCTTAAAACTATCCTACAATATAGGTATCAAACGTAAGAGGAACTTCCCAGGTTTCATCGGAACTTCGATATATTTCGATAAATTTATCGATAACTGAGTTATCTATCAAAATGTAATTGCCCAGAAACGAAAGGGGACGTCCCAAGGTTGCATTTAAACTTCGATATATTTCGATAAAATTTTCGAAATGTGATTGCCAAAAATAATAAGGACAGTGGCCTGCGGTGAATGAAGTTTATGTGGATCCGAAAATGGGAGGGAATTAAAATCAGTGAACCAGGCGCGTAGCCACAAAAAGATTTCGGGCGGGGTTTTGGCCAAAGTGTCAGTAAATAAGAATTACCTATAAATACACATATATTTATATTTTCACATATTACATATTTATACTTTTATTTATTTGAAATTTTCCTCTTTCTACACGGCTAAAAATTTGAGCCTAAATTTTAAACCATTCATTGGTTTACACAATTTTTAAAACTTTTTGGTAATAAATTCCAAACCTTTCTCAATTTTTTGCGGTTTAGATTTAAAACTTAACCGGGATAAACAAACACTGTACTTTTCACACAAAATTCATGAGTGCGCCGTAGCTCAGTAGGTAGAGCATTGCGCACTGATTTGGGCACGTCGGTTCGAGACCTAACATTTTTTAAAAAAACATAAAAAGTTTTTAACAACATTTTCGGTATAAAATTTAAATAATTTTTAATAGGCGCATTTCTATGACAACCGGCGTAAATTTAATTCTAAACCAAATTTGGTCATACACCTAGACCAGTATGTCTGCGTTCAAAGGGTTTTTTTGGAATATCCAGTAAAATTAACTTCTTTAGACTAATTTAATTATTTTTGAATGAAAGTATGTGCAAATACATAATGAAACTTCTGCAAATCAAAGTTCAAAAGTTTGTGAAAAATTCATGAATATTTAAGAAATCTCGAAAAAATTTCATCGAAATTTCTAACTTTCTCGTAAAATTTTTTTGTGTATGCAGTTTTGCTGCTCGTTCAATTGTCAAAAGCCGAAAAAAAATTGCCAAAAATCGAGTAATTCTTCTAGCGGCTTAAGATTGCTATCTTTGTTCACTTTAATTGAACAGGCCACAAAACTGAAAACTCGAAAAAATTTAAATATTTTTACTAAAAAGTTAGAAATTTTTATGAAAATTTTTCGAGTTTTCTTGAATTTTCCACAAAGTTCTTAACTTTGAGTTGCAGTATTTTTCTTGTTTTTTTGCACATTCTTTCATACAAAAATAATGAAATTAGTCAAAGGAAGGTAATCTTACTGAAAATTCCAAACAACACTTTGAATATGTAGCCCCAGAAAGTTTTAAATCTAGGCTAAATCTTTTAGCCGTGTACAAAACAATATTTATTTTTATTGTTTGTTTTCAAATTTTGTGTAGGATTTCTTCAGGCTTTGGCAAGAAGTAAATAGTTGTCGCTTTATTTCTTGAAGAAAAACTGAAGCTTCGGAAAAATAAAAACAAAAAATGAAATAACATTGAAATTCATATAAAAAGCGGAAAATTGCAATTATTCAACGTTTTGCAACGTCAACATTTGTTGGCTATTCATGACAATTTCATAGTCAAGAAATACTTGAAAATATTTCTTAAGCATTTTCTTTTCAACAGCATACCGGGCTTTCTTTTAAACGTTTTCAATCTTTTTTTGCCAAATTAGCGTCACTTTTTAGTATCACCTCACAAGTATAAGTACAATTTAATTGTTACTTTCTCTGATAATTCAATACGACTCCGTTGTGTACAGCTTAGTAATTTTTGGAAATTTTTTTTAACTTCTTGTTCATTTTTTTGGTTAAACCTTTGGCAACCGTGACTAACTATAATAACGAGGGACACTCATTTTTACGATTTTTGCCTGCTGTATTCATAGCTCGAAAAGCAGTTAGTTAGTCTTAAAGGGCCAAATGATTAAACCGTTGCAGGAATTTAGTTGTGACCTCTCAGACTTGCTCTGACAATTGATTAGCGACTACCAATAACTTCTATCAGTGTGAAATATTATTTAATTTTATTCTTTCGTATTTTCATTATTACTATTAATGCTAATTTCTTAACAGGGGTTTTAAAGGTGAATAGAGTAATTATTCTAGTACAGACGTATATTTTTCAATTTTCGGAAATTTCGGGGGGGGGGGGGGGTTTGAACCCCCGAAACCCCCCCTGAATACGCGCCTGCAGTGAACCAAGCTAAATTATTGTAAACAAATTGGGAAAAAGGTTTTTTGTATAGTTTTACCCAGATATGGCAAATTATTTTATTTTATTTTCATTTTTTTTATAATCTGAGATATTATCATGTGAAAAAAAATAAGGACACTTCTAGTTTAACTAAAAAAACAACAATATTAAATAAGAAAAAGGAAATAGTTTCCATTCAATTGTGTTTAAATACATTTCTAAATTATTTAATATTTTGTTGAAAATCATTTGTTGTTTAAAACTGATCGACACCGCTTCGGCATGGAGTCAACTAGATGGCGGCAGACGGAAACCGGGATTGCGTTCCAGGAATCCTGAATAAGTTGCCAAAGCTCGTCGCTGTTACTTGGGCACTTTCCTCTCATTGACGCTTTCATTGTATTCCACAAATTTTCTATTGGATTTAGATCCGGGCACTGCGGAGGCCACTCCATTACATCAATGTTATTGACCCTAAACCACTCTTTTGTACACTTAGCTGTGTGTTTGGGGTCATTATCTTGCTGAAACGTCCACCTAAGGGGCATATTATCTTCAGCGTACTGTAGCATACATTCTTCAAGAATTTCTACATAATCGGTTGCCTTCATAATACCCTGTATGCGATGAAGCGGCCCCACACCGTTGTATGAAAAAGATCCCCAGACCATAATGTTTCCGCCACCATGTTTAACGGTTTTTATAGAGGTATTCATCGGTTTCTCATAGAGGTATTGTAGTGTTCTCTGCTCCAAAAGCTTATAGATGTAAATACAAATATACAATATAGGTATCAAACGTAAGAGGAACTTCCCAGGTTTTACATGAACTTCGATATATTTCAATAAATTTATCGATAACTGAGTTAGCGATCAAAACGTGATTGCCAAAAACCTTAAAATTATCCTACAATATGGGTATCAAACGTAAGAGGAACTCCCCAGGTTTCATCTCAACTTCGATATATTTCGATAAATTTATCGAAAACTTTGTCATGGGTCGAAATTTAATTGCCAACAAACCTTGAAATTATCCTGCAATATAGGTATCAAACGTATGAGGAACCTCCCAGGTTTCACCTGAACTTCGATATATTTCGATAAATTTATCGATAGCTGAGTTATCTATCAAAATGTAATTGCCCAGAAACGAAAGGGGACGTCCCAAGGTTGCATTTTAACTTCGATATATTTCGATAAATTTTTCGAAATGTGATTGCCAAAAACCTTAAAATTATCCTACAATATGGGTATCAAACGTAAGAGGAACTTCCCAGGTTTCATCTGAACTTCGATATATTTCGATAAATTTATCGATAACTGAGTTATCGATCAAAATGTGATTGCCAAAATCCTGAAAATTATCCTACAATATAGGTATCAAACTTAAGAGAAAGCTCCCAGGTTTTACCTGAACTTCGATATATTTCGATAAATTTATCGATAACTGAGTTATCGATCCAAATGTAATTGCCCAGTAACGAAAGGGGAAGTCCCAAGGTTTCATTTAAATTTCTATATATTTCGATAAATTTATCGATAACTGAGTTATCGATCAAAATGTGATTGCCAAAATCCTTAAAATTATCCTACAATATAGGTATCAAACTTAAGGGAAAGCTCCCAGGTTTTACATGAACTTCGATATATTTCGATAAATTTATCGATAACTCAGTTATCGATCAAATTGTAATTGCCCAGTAACGAAAGGGGACGTCCCAAGGTTTCATCTGAACTTCGATATATTTCAATAAATTTATCGATAACTGAGTTATCGATCGAAATGTGATTGCCAAAAACCTTAAAATTATCCTGCAATATAGGTATCAAACGTAAGAGGAACCTCCCAGGTTTCACCTGAACTTCGATATATTTCAATAAATTTATCGATAACTGAGTTATCGATCAAAATGTGATTGTCAAAAACCTTAAAATTATCCTACAATATTGGTATCAAACGTAAGAGGAACTCTGCAGGTTTCATCTTAACTTCGATATATTTCGATAAATTTATCGAAAACTGGGTCATCGGTCGAATTTTATTGCCAACAAACCTTAAAATTATCCTGCAATATATGTATCAAACGTATGAGGAACCTCCCAGGTTTCACCTGAACTTCGATATATTTCGATAAATTTATCGATAACTGAGTTATCGATCAAAATGTAATTGCCCAGTAACGAAAGGGGAAGTCCCAAGGTTTCATTTAAATTTCTATATATTTCGATAAATTTATCGAAAACTGAGTTATCGATGAAAATGTGATTGCCCAGTAACGAAAGGGGACGTCCCAAGGTTGCATTTAAACTTCGATATATTTCGATAAATTTTTCGAAATGTGATTGCCAAAAACCTTAAAATTATCCTACAATATGGGTATCAAACGTAAGAGGAACCTCCCAGGTTTCACCTGAACTTCGATATATTTCAATAAATATATCGATAACTGAGTTATCGATCAAAATGTGATTGCCAAAAACCTTAAAACTATCCTACAATATAGGTATAAACGTAAGAGGAACTTCCCAGGTTTCATCGGAACTTCGATATATTTCGATAAATTTATCGATAACTGAGTTATCTATCAAAATGTAATTGCCCAGAAACGAAAGGGGTCGTCCCAAGGTTGCATTTAAACTTCGATATATTTCGATAAATTTATTGAAAACTGAGTTATCGATCAAAATGTGATTGCCCAAAATTGTCCCTGCAATAGTTATGGGTATCAAACAAAAGGGAAAGTACCAACGTTTCAACTGAACTTCGATATATTTCGATAAATTCATCGATAAGTGAGTTATCGATCAAAATGTAATTGCCCAGCAACGAAAGGGGACGTCCCAAGGTTTCATTTAAATTTCGATATATTTCGATAAATTTATCGAAAACTGAGTTATCGATCAAAATGTGATTGTCCAGAAACGAAAGGGGCCGTCCCAGGGTTTCATTTAAACTTCGATATATTTCGATAAATTTATCGATAACAAAGTTATCGATCAAAATGTAATTGCCCAGTAACGCAAGGGCACGTCCCAAGGTTTCATCTGAACTTCGATATATTTCAATAAATTTATCGATAACTGAGTTATCGATCAAAATGTGATTGCCAAAAACCTTAAAATTATCCTACAATATGGGTATCAAACGTAAGAGGAACTCCCCAGGTTTCATCTTAACTTCGATATATTTCGATAAATTTATCGAAAACTTTGTCATCGGTCGAAATTTAATTGCCAACAAACCTTGAAATTATCCTGCAATATAGGTATCAAACGTATGAGGAACCTCCCAGGTTTCACCTGAACTTCGATATATTTCGATAAATTTATCGATAACTGAGTTATCTATCAAAATGTAATTGCCCAGAAACGAAAGGGGACGTCCCAAGGTTGCATTTTAACTTCGATATATTTCGATAAATTTTTCGAAATATGATTGCCAAAAACCTTAAAATTATCCTACAATATGGGTATCAAACGTAAGAGGAACCTCCCAGGTTTCACCTGAACTTCGATATATTGCGATAAATTTATCGATAACTGAGTTATCGATCAAAATGTGATTGCCAAAAACCTTAAAATTATCGTACAATATAGGTATCAAACGTAAGAGGAACTTCCCAGGTTTCATCTGAACTTCGATATACAGTAGTACCTCGATTCTTGCACATAATGAAAACAGGGCTCGGTGCAAGAATTGAGGTTGACGCAAGTAGCGAGTATTTTTTTTTTTAATAAAAAAGGCAATTTTATGAACGAATTTGGCTAGAAAATAAGTTTATTATTTTTAATATGTACGTATTTTAATTCAATACGCTTAAGTTTAATTCGTTCATATATTTACATAAATATAGAAAGACTCACATATGTATGTACTTTATGTGGAACTAAAAAAATTTGAAATTTTTGATTGTTTTGTGCAAGTTCGCTTGTTCAATACTACGCTGCTTCTAAGTCTCTGGAGCGTCATAATATCGTCTAAAGAGGCATTATTTTAATCAGCCCATTCTAAGTAAATATTGTATGCTGATATGGTCTCCTCCTCTGAAACTCTCTTCGTATTTACTACCACGTTGTTTGTTTCTTCACCATCAGAAAGGTCACAATTGATATAGGGATCTTCATTTTGTTCAGAAGACTCCAAAATAGGTTCAGCAATCCATTGCTCAATTTCAGAATCGGATATTTGCTGCAATGGTTCTATTTCTTGAAGCAAATTTGAAATTGCTTGAATATTGGATGTATCTTCAACAAGCGTAACTCTGAAAGAGGGATGACATCTTCACTATCCCATTCGGATGTTACCTCAAACAGTTTTTGAAACGATGACTGGATGGAGGTCACATTAACATTATTCCAGGCATTAGCTAAAAAGCATATTGAGTGTTTTAAGTTAATGTTTTGCAGAGATTCGTCTATTGCTTTTCCACGGCGAACGATGTCACTTAAAAGGCTTGTTTTGTAGTTCAATTTCGTAAGTCTTATAACATTCTGGTCCATGGGCTGTATAAGTGCAGTACAGTTTGGAGGAAGACACATTACAGATATTTGACCATCACTACTCATTAACTCGCCGTCTTTGGGATGGCATGGAGCATTATCAATAAGCAATAGAGCCTTTTCGGGAAGATTTTCGGCACGAAGGAACCCTTTTACCTGCAATTTTATGAAATTTAAATAAATAAACGAAATTTTTTACAAACAAAGATGACCAGATGTACCTCTGGAACAAATGTTTTGTGAAACCATTCCTCAAACAATGGCAAGGTCATCCAAGCACTTTTATTTCCTTTGTAGACAACAGGAATAGCCCTAAAATTGTTAAGATGCATTCGTGCAAGCCAGAAAAGTTATTCTTTCCTTACTGATTTTATGTCCTGGAGCGGAAGTTTCTTTTGACCGCACAAGAGTTCTATCAGGCAAAACCTTCCAAAAGAGACCAGATTCATCGGCATTGTATATCTGGTCCTTGGTCAAACCTAAATCAGCAATTTTTTTGTTCAGTTTTTGTAAAAATGGATTAACTGAATGAGTCTTATTCCCATAGAGAAACTTGGCCTTTTGTTTGAGCATATCAGAAGTGATTGGTAAATTCTTGGCTCGTTGATTTGCAAACCATTTCATCATTGCTCTTTCCATTTTAGGAAGCTCGGCAGGTTTAAACGTTTTTCTCTTCCCAGGACCAGATTCAGCATGCGCCAGGAACTTCCTTATGGTATTCTTCTTATTCTTAATGCGGTTTATTGTGGACCTGTGCACGTGAAAACTTTTGTTTGTAAGTTTTTGCAAGCTCGAGACCAAATAAACAATAATTCGTAATGAATTTAATTGTCAGTTTTTTTGGGAAAAATTGATAATTGGAGAAAAATTACAAAGGAAAAATCAACAGCGATGGATAGGATTACATGTTTCAGAGTTTCCAGGCTCATCATCAGATCCCTTTTTCGGACACGGATTCGAACTCGTGTCTGCACCAAAGCCGCTGTTAGAAAATTCCAACACTAAGCAATAATGCCCTGTGACGTCACAATGCACTTATCTCCACTTCAATTAATTCCCTTTTGTTTGTTTGTTCTTGCCAACAGTATACACAAAATTTCTTAAGACATGCAGCCTATATGTTATGATGTGTGTTGGTCTTGTTGTTTGTACATATGTATATACATATGTACGTAAACCCGTGCTATGGTTTTAATGTATTTTGTTGTTGGATTTTTGCGGTCTATTTTGTTTACATATTTGTAAGTTTTTGCAAGCTCGAGACCAAATAAACAATAATTCGTAATGAATTTAATTGTCAGTTTTTTTGGGAAAAATTGATAATTGGAGAAAAATTACAAAGGAAAAATCAACAGCGATGGATAGGATTACATGTTTCAGAGTTTCCAGGCTCATCATCAGATCCCTTTTTCGAACACGGATTCGAACTCGTGTCTGCACCAAAGCCGCTGTTAGAAAATTCCAACACTAAGCAATGATGCCCTGTGACGTCACAATGCACTTATCTCCACTTCAATTAATTCCCTTTTGTTTGTTTGTTCTTGCCAACAGTATACACAAAATTTCTTAAGACATGCAGCCTATATGTTATGATGTGTGTTGGTCTTGTTGTTTGTACATATGTATATACATATGTACGTAAACCCGTGCTATGGTTTTAATGTATTTTGTTGTTGGATTTTTGCGGTCTATTTTGTTTACATATTTGTAAGTTTTTGCAAGCTCGAGACTTTTGGCTAAGGCATCGATAGAAAATCCTTCACTTAGCTTCCTTAAAACTTCAGCTTTTTGGTTTATTGTAAGCAACGTAAATTTTTTCCCCTGGGACCGCACTCAATGAAACGTCCGTTTAAACTGATTTAAATGTCCTAAAATACGCGTGCGTAAGAAAATTAGCCAATCACAGCAATTCATGTCCGTTACAAATCTGGACTTCCCCGAATTTTATTGCATCTAGGGAACCGTTACCAAAAGCAACAAGGCAATGTCGCAAGTATCGAGTTCAAATTTTTTGGATATCGCAAGTACTGAGTACGTAATGGAACAATTTTTTATGTTGCAAGAATCGAGGTGTGCAAGTACCGAGCATGTGCAAGAATCGAGGTACTACTGTATTTCGATAAATTTATCGATAAGTGAGTTATCGATCAAAATGTGATTGCTAAAATCCTTAAAATTATCCTACAATATAGGTATCAAACTTAAGAGAAAGCTCCCAGGTTTTACCTGAACTTCGATATATTTCGATAAATTTATCGATAACTGAGTTATCGATCAAAATGTAATTGCCCAGTAACGAAAGGGGAAGTCCCAAGGTTTCATTTAAATTTCGATATATTTCGATAAATTTATCGATAACTGAGTTATCGATCAAAATGTGATTGCCAAAATCCTTAAAATTATCCTACAATATAGGTATCAAACTTAAGAGAAAGCTCCCAGGTTTTACCTGAACTTCGATATATTTCGATAAATTTATCGATAACTGAGTTATCGATCAAAATGTAATTGCCCAGTAACGAAAGGGGAAGTCCCAAGGTTTCATTTAAATATCGATATATTTCGATAAATTTATCGATAACTGAGTTATCGATCAAAATGTGATTGCCAAAATCCTTAAAATTATCCTACAATATAGGTATCAAACTTAAGAGAAAGCTCCCAGGTTTTACCTGAACTTCGATATATTACGATAAATTTATCGATAACTGAGTTATCGATCAAAATGTAATTGCCCAGTAACGAAAGGGGAAGTCCCAAGGTTTCATTTAAATTTCGATATATTTCGATAAATTTATCGATAACTGAGTTATCGATCAAAATGTGGTTGCCCAGAAACGAAAGGGGACGTCCCAAGGTTTCATCTGAACTTCGATATATTTCAATAAATTTATCGATAACTGAGTTATCGATCGAAATGTGATTGCCAAAAACCTTAAAATTATCCTGCAATATAGGTATCAAACGTAAGAGGAACCTCCCAGGTTTCACCTGAACTTCGATATATTTCAATAAATTTATCGGTAACTGAGTTATCGATCAAAATGTGATTGCCAAAAACCTTAAAATTATCCTACAATATGGGTATCAAACGTAAGAGGAACTCCCCAGGTTTCATCTTAACTTCGATATATTTCTATAAATTTATCGAAAACTGGGTCATCGGTCGAAATTTAATTGCCAACAAACCTTGAAATTATCCTGCAATATAGGTATCAAACGTTTGAGGAACCTCCCAGGTTTCACCTGAACTTCGATATATTTCGATAAATTTATCGATAACTGAGTTATCTATCAAAATGTAATTGCCCAGAAACGAAAGGGGACGTCCCAAGGTTGCATTTTAACTTCGATATATTTCGATAAATTTTTCGAAATGTGATTGACAAAAACCTTAAAATTATCCTACAATATGGGTATCAAACGTAAGAGGAACCTCCTAGGTTTCACCTGAACTTCGATATATTGCGATAAATTTATCGATAACTGAGTTATCGATCAAAATGTGATTGCCAAAAACCTTAAAATTATCCTACAATATAGGTATCAAACGTAAGAGGAACTTCCCAGGTTTCATCTGAACTTCGATATATTTAGATAAATGTATCGATAACTGAGTTATCGATCAAAATGTGATTGCCAAAATCCTTAAAATTATCCTACAATATAGGTATCAAACTTAAGAGAAAGCTCCCAGGTTTTACCTGAACTTCGATATATTTCGATAAATTTATCGATAACTGAGTTATCGATCAAAATGTAATTGCCCAGTAACGAAAGGGGAAGTCCCAAGGTTTCATTTAAATTTCGATATATTTCGATAAATTTAACTGAGTTATCGATCAAAATGTGATTGCCAAAATCCTTAAAATTATCCTACAATATAGGTATCAAACTTAAGAGAAAGCTCCCAGGTTTTACCTGAACTTCGATATATTTCGATAAATTTATCGATAACTGAGTTATCTATCAAAATGTAATTGCCCACAAACGAAAGGGGACGTCCCAAGGATGCATTTAAACTTCGACATATTTCGATAAATTTATTGAAAACTGAGTTATCGATCAAATTGTGATTGCCCAAAATTGTCCCTGCAATATGGGTATCAAACAAAAGAAAACTACCCAGGTTTCAAGAAAACTTCGATATATTTCGATAAATTCATCGATAACTGAGCTATCTATCAAAATGTAATTGCCCAGAAACGAAAGGGGACGTCCCAAGGTTGCATTTAAACATCGATATATTTCGATAAATTTATCGATAACAAAGTTATTGGTCAAAATGTGCTTGCCAAAAAACCTTAAAATTATCCTGCAATATAGGTATCAAACGTAAGAGGAACTCCCCAGGTTTCATCTTAACTTCGATATATTTCGATAAACTTATCGAAAACTGGGTTATCGGTCAAAGTTTATTTGCCAACAAACCTTAAAATTAGCCTGCAATATAGATATCAAACGCAAGAGGAACCTCCCAAATTTATAGAAAACTGGGTTATCGGTCAAAGTTTATTTGCCAACAAACCTTAAAATTAGCCTGCAATATAGGTATCAAACGCAAGAGGAACCTCCCAGGTTTCACCTGAACTTCGATATATTTCAATAAATATATCGATAACTGAGTTATCTATCAAAATGTAATTGCCCAGAAACGAAAGGGGTCGTCCCAAGGTTGCATTTAAACTTCGATATATTTCGATAAATTTATTGAAAACTGAGTTATCGATCAAAATGTGATTGCCCAAAATTATCCCTGCAATAGTTATGGGTATCAAACAAAAGGGAAAGTACCAACGTTTCAACTGAACTTCGATATATATCAAAATGTAATTGCCCAGCAACGAAAGGGGACGTCCCAAGGTTTCATTTAAATTTCGATATATTTCTATAAATTTATCGAAAACTGAGCTATCGATCAAAATGTGATTGCCCAGTAACGAAAGGGGACGTCCCAGGGTTTCATTTAAACTTCGATATATTGCGATAAATTTATCGAAAACTGAGTTATCGATCAAAATGTGATTGCCCAGTAACGAAAGGGGACGTCCCAGGGTTTCATTTAAATGTCGATATATTTCGATAAATTTATCGATAACAAAGTTATTGGTCAAAATGTGATTGCCAAAATCCTTAAAATTATCCTACAATATAGGTATCAAACTTAAGAGAAAGCTCCCAGGTTTTACCTGAACTTCGATATATTTCGATAAATTTATCGATAACTCAGTTATCTATCAAAATGTAATTGCCCAGCAACGAAAGGGGACGTCCCAAGGTTTCATTTAAATTTCGATATATTGCGATAAATTTATCGAAAACTGAGTTATCGATCAAAATGTGATTGCCCAGTAACGAAAGGGGACGTCCCAGGGTTTCATTTAAATGTCGATATATTTCGATAAATTTATCGATAACAAAGTTATTGGTCAAAATGTGATTGCCAAAAAACCTTAAAAATATCCTACAATATGGGTATCAAACGTAAGAGGAACTCCCCAGGTTTCATCTGAACTTCGATATATTTCAATAAATTTATCGATAACTGAGTTATCGATTAAAATGTGTTTGCCAAAAACCTTAAAATTATCCTACAATATGGGTATCAAACGTATGTAAGAGGAACTCCCCAGGTTTCATCTTAACTTCGATATATTTCGATAAATTTATCGATAACAAAGTTATTGGTCAAAATGTGATTGCCAAAATCCTTAAAATTATCCTACAATATAGGTATCAAACTTAAGAGAAAGCTCCCAGGTTTTACCTGAACTTCGATATATTTCGATAAATTTATCGATAACTGAGTTATCTATCAAAATGTAATTGCCCAGAAACGAAAGGGGACGTCCCAAGGTTGCATTTTAACTTCGATATATTTCGATAAATTTTTCGAAATGTGATTGACAAAAACCTTAAAATTATCCTACAATATGGGTATCAAACGTAAGAGGAACCTCCTAGGTTTCACCTGAACTTCGATATATTGCGATAAATTTATCGATAACTGAGTTATCGATCAAAATGTGATTGCCAAAAACCTTAAAATTATCCTACAATATAGGTATCAAACGTAAGAGGAACTTCCCAGGTTTCATCTGAACTTCGATATATTTAGATAAATTTATCGATAACTGAGTTATCGATCAAAATGTGATTGCCAAAATCCTTAAAATTATCCTACAATATAGGTATCAAACTTAAGAGAAAGCTCCCAGGTTTTACCTGAACTTCGATATATTTCGATAAATTTATCGATAACTGAGTTATCGATCAAAATGTAATTGCCCAGTAACGAAAGGGGAAGTCCCAAGGTTTCATTTAAATTTCGATATATTTCGATAAATTTAACTGAGTTATCGATCAAAATGTGATTGCCAAAATCCTTAAAATTATCCTACAATATAGGTATCAAACTTAAGAGAAAGCTCCCAGGTTTTACCTGAACTTCGATATATTTCGATAAATTTATCGATAACTGAGTTATCTATCAAAATGTAATTGCCCACAAACGAAAGGGGACGTCCCAAGGTTGCATTTAAACTTCGACATATTTCGATAAATTTATTGAAAACTGAGTTATCGATCAAATTGTGATTGCCCAAAATTGTCCCTGCAATATGGGTATCAAACAAAAGAAAACTACCCAGGTTTCAAGAAAACTTCGATATATTTCGATAAATTCATCGATAACTGAGCTATCTATCAAAATGTAATTGCCCAGAAACGAAAGGGGACGTCCCAAGGTTGCATTTAAACATCAATATATTTCGATAAATTTATCGATAACAAAGTTATTGGTCAAAATGTGCTTGCCAAAAAACCTTAAAATTATCCTGCAATATAGGTATCAAACGTAAGAGGAACTCCCCAGGTTTCATCTTAACTTCGATATATTTCGATAAACTTATCGAAAACTGGGTTATCGGTCAAAGTTTATTTGCCAACAAACCTTAAAATTAGCCTGCAATATAGATATCAAACGCAAGAGGAACCTCCCAAATTTATAGAAAACTGGGTTATCGGTCAAAGTTTATTTGCCAACAAACCTTAAAAATATCCTACAATATGGGTATCAAACGTAAGAGGAACTCCCCAGGTTTCATCTGAACTTCGATATATTTCAATAAATTTATCGATAACTGAGTTATCGATTAAAATGTGTTTGCCAAAAACCTTAAAATTATCCTACAATATGGGTATCAAACGTATGTAAGAGGAACTCCCCAGGTTTCATCTTAACTTCGATATATTTCGATAAATTTATCGATAACAAAGTTATTGGTCAAAATGTGATTGCCAAAATCCTTAAAATTATCCTACAATATAGGTATCAAACTTAAGAGAAAGCTCCCAGGTTTCATCTTAACTTCGATATATTTCGATAAATTTGTCGAAAACTGAGTTATCTATCAAAATGTTATTGCCCAGAAACGAAAGGGGACGTCCCAGGGTTTCATTTAAACTTCGATATATTTCGATAAATTTATCGATAACAAAGTTATTGGTCAAAATGTGATTGCCAAAATCCTTAAAATTATCCTACAATATAGGTATCAAACTTAAGAGAAAGCTCCCAGGTTTCATCTTAACTTCGATATATTTCGATAAATTTATCGAAAACTGAGTTATCTATCAAAATGTAATTGCCCAGAAACGAAAGGGGACGTCCCAGGGTTTCATCTGAACTTCGATATATTTCAATAAATTTATCGATAACTGAGTTATCGATTAAAATGTGATTGCCAAAAACCTTAAAATTATCCTACAATATGGGTATCAAACGTAAGAGGAACTCCCCAGGTTTCATCTTAACTTCGATAAATTTATCGAAAACTTTGTCATCGGTCGAAATTTAATTGCCAACAAACCTTGAAACTATCCTGCAATATAGGTATCAAACGTATGAGGAACCTCCCAGGTTTCACCTGAACTTCGATATATTTCGATAAATTTATCGATAACTGAGTTATCTATCAAAATGTAATTGCCCAGAAACGAAAGGGGACGTCCCAAGGTTGCATTTTAACTTCGATATATTTCGATAAATTTTTCGAAATGTGATTGCCAAAAACCTTAAAATTATCCTACAATATGGGTATCAAACGTAAGAGGAACCTCCCAGGTTTCACCTGAACTTCGATATATTGCGATAAATTTATCGATAACTGAGTTATCGATCAAAATGTGATTGCCAAAAACCTTAAAATTACCCTACAATATAGGTATCAAACGTAAGAGGAACTTCCCAGGTTTCATCTGAACTTCGACATATTTCGATAAATTTATCGATAACAAAGTTATTGGTCAATATGTGCTTGCCAAAAAACCTTAAAATTATCCTACAATATAGGTATCAAACTTAAGAGGAACTCCCCAGGTTTCATCTTAACTTCGATATATTTCGATAAATTTATCGAAAACTGGGTTATCGGTCAAAGTTTATTTGCCAACAAACCTTAAAATTAGCCTGCAATATAGGTATCAAACGCAAGAGGAACGTCCCAGGTTTCACCTGAACTTCTATATATTTCGATAAATTTATCGATAACTGAGTTATCGATCAAAATGTGATTGCCAAAAACCTTAAAATTATCCTGCAATATAGGTACCAAACGAAAAAGGTACCTCCCAGGTTTCATCTGAACTTCGATATATTTCGATAAATTTATTGAAAACTGAGTTATCGATCAAAATGTGATTGCCCAGAAACGAAAGGGGTCGTCCCAAGGTTGCATTTAAACTTCGATATATTTCGATAAATTTATTGAAAACTGAGTTATCGATCAAAATGTGATTGCCCAAAATTATCCCTGCAATAGTTATGGGTATCAAACAAAAGGGAAAGTACCAACGTTTCAACTGAACTTCGATATATATCAAAATGTAATTGCCCAGCAACGAAAGGGGACGTCCCAAGGTTTCATTTAAATTTCGATATATTTCGATAAATTTATCGAAAACTGAGCTATCGATCAAAATGTGATTGCCCAGTAACGAAAGGGGACGTCCCAGGGTTTCATTTAAACTTCGATATATTGCGATAAATTTATCGAAAACTGAGCTATCGATCAAAATGTGATTGCCCAGTAACGAAAGGGGACGTCCCAGGGTTTCATTTAAATGTCGATATATTTCGATAAATTTATCGATAACAAAGTTATTGGTCAAAATGTGATTGCCAAAATCCTTAAAATTATCCTACAATATAGGTATCAAACTTAAGAGAAAGCTCCCAGGTTTTACCTGAACTTCGATATATTTCGATAAATTTATCGATAACTCAGTTATCTATCAAAATGTAATTGCCCAGCAAGGAAAGGGGACGTCCCAAGGTTTCATTTAAATTTCGATATATTGCGATAAATTTATCGAAAACTGAGTTATCGATCAAAATGTGATTGCCCAGTAACGAAAGGGGACGTCCCAGGGTTTCATTTAAATGTCGATATATTTCGATAAATTTATCGATAACAAAGTTATTGGTCAAAATGTGATTGCCAAAAAACCTTAAAAATATCCTACAATATGGGTATCAAACGTAAGAGGAACTCCCCAGGTTTCATCTGAACTTCGATATATTTCAATAAATTTATCGATAACTGAGTTATCGATTAAAATGTGTTTGCCAAAAACCTTAAAATTATCCTACAATATGGGTATCAAACGTATGTAAGAGGAACTCCCCAGGTTTCATCTTAACTTCGATATATTTCGATAAATTTATCGATAACAAAGTTATTGGTCAAAATGTGATTGCCAAAATCCTTAAAATTATCCTAAAATATAGGTATCAAACTTAAGAGAAAGCTCCCAGGTTTCATCTTAACTTCGATATATTTCGATAAATTT
The DNA here is from genome assembly GCA_951509765.1 of Sphenella marginata. Taxonomy (NCBI): domain Eukaryota; kingdom Metazoa; phylum Arthropoda; class Insecta; order Diptera; family Tephritidae; genus Sphenella; species Sphenella marginata. The sequence goes on from OX608078.1 coordinate 44,568,806, forward strand.
GTCGAAAACTGAGTTATCTATCAAAATGTTATTGCCCAGAAACGAAAGGGGACGTCCCAGGGTTTCATTTAAACTTCGATATATTTCGATAAATTTATCGATAACAAAGTTATTGGTCAAAATGTGATTGCCAAAATCCTTAAAATTATCCTACAATATAGGTATCAAACTTAAGAGAAAGCTCCCAGGTTTCATCTTAACTTCGATATATTTCGATAAATTTATCGAAAACTGAGTTATCTATCAAAATGTAATTGCCCAGAAACGAAAGGGGACGTCCCAGGGTTTCATCTGAACTTCGATATATTTCAATAAATTTATCGATAACTGAGTTATCGATTAAAATGTGATTGCCAAAAACCTTAAAATTATCCTACAATATGGGTATCAAACGTAAGAGGAACTCCCCAGGTTTCATCTTAACTTCGATAAATTTATCGAAAACTTTGTCATCGGTCGAAATTTAATTGCCAACAAACCTTGAAACTATCCTGCAATATAGGTATCAAACGTATGAGGAACCTCCCAGGTTTCACCTGAACTTCGATATATTTCGATAAATTTATCGATAACTGAGTTATCTATCAAAATGTAATTGCCCAGAAACGAAAGGGGACGTCCCAAGGTTGCATTTTAACTTCGATATATTTCGATAAATTTTTCGAAATGTGATTGCCAAAAACCTTAAAATTATCCTACAATATGGGTATCAAACGTAAGAGGAACCTCCTAGGTTTCACCTGAACTTCGATATATTGCGATAAATTTATCGATAACTGAGTTATCGATCAAAATGTGATTGCCAAAAACCTTAAAATTACCCTACAATATAGGTATCAAACGTAAGAGGAACTTCCCAGGTTTCATCTGAACTTCGACATATTTCGATAAATTTATCGATAACAAAGTTATTGGTCAATATGTGCTTGCCAAAAAACCTTAAAATTATCCTACAATATAGGTATCAAACTTAAGAGGAACTCCCCAGGTTTCATCTTAACTTCGATATATTTCGATAAATTTATCGAAAACTGGGTTATCGGTCAAAGTTTATTTGCCAACAAACCTTAAAATTAGCCTGCAATATAGGTATCAAACGCAAGAGGAACGTCCCAGGTTTCACCTGAACTTCTATATATTTCGATAAATTTATCGATAACTGAGTTATCGATCAAAATGTGATTGCCAAAAACCTTAAAATTATCCTGCAATATAGGTACCAAACGAAAAAGGTACCTCCCAGGTTTCATCTGAACTTCGATATATTTCGATAAATTTATTGAAAACTGAGTTATCGATCAAAATGTGATTGCCCAAAATTGTCCCTGCAATATGGGTATCAAACAAAAGGATAACTACCCAGGTTTCAACTGAACTTCGATATATTTCGATAAATTCATCGATAACTGAGTTATCTATCAAAATGTAATTGCCCAGAAACGAAAGGGGGCGTCCCAAGGTTACATTAAAACTTCCATATTTTTCGATAAATTTATCGATAACTGAGTTATCGATCAAAATGTGATTGCCAAAAACCTTAAAATTATCCTGCAATATAGGTATCAAACGTAAGAGGAACCTCCCAGGTTTCACCTGAACTTCGATATATTTCAATAAATTTATCGATAACTGAGTTATCGATCAAAATGTGATTGCCAAAAACCTTAAAATTATCCTACAATATAGGTATCAAACGTAAGAGGAACTTCCCAGGTTTTACATGAACTTCGATATATTTCGATAAATTTATCGATAACTCAGTTATCGATCAAAATGTAATTGCCCAGTAACGAAAGGGGACGTCCCAAGGTTTCATCTGAACTTCGATATATTTCAATAAATTTATCGATAACTGAGTTATCGATCAAAATGTGATTGCCAAAAACCTTAAAATTATCCTGCAATATAGGTATCAAACGTAAGAGGAACCTCCCAGGTTTCACCTGAACTTCGATATATTTCAATAAATTTATCGATAACTGAGTTATCGATCAAAATGTGATTGCCAAAAACCTTAAAATTATCCTACAATATGGGTATCAAACGTAAGAGGAACTCCCCAGGTTTCATCTTAACTTCGATATATTTCGATAAATTTATCGAAAACTGGGTCATCGGTCGAATTTTATTGCCAAAAACCTTAAAATTATCCTGCAATATATGTATCAAACGTATGAGGAACCTCCCAGGTTTCACCTGAACTTCGATATATTTCGATAAATTTATCGATAACTAAGTTATCGATCAAAATGTAATTGCGCAGTGACGAAAGGGGACGTCCCAAGGTTGCATTTAAACTTCGATATATTTCGATAAATTTTTCGAAATGTGATTGCCAAAAACCTTAAAATTATCCTTCAATATGGGTATCAAACGTAAGAGGAACCTCCCAGGTTTCATCTGAACTTCGATATATTTGGATAAATTTATCGATAACTAAGTTATCTATCAAAATTTAATGGCCCAGAAACGAAAGGGGACGTCCCAAGGTTGCATTTAAACTTCGATATATTTCGATAAATTTTTCGAAATGTGATTGCCAAAAACCTTAAAATTATCCTACAATATGGGTATCAAACGTAAGAGGAACCTCCCAGGTTTCACCTGAACTTCGATATATTTCAATAAATATATCGATAACTGAGTTATCGATCAAAATGTGATTGCCAAAAAACCTTAAAACTATCCTACAATATAGGTATCAAACGTAAGAGGAACTTCCCAGGTTTCATTTGAACTTCGATATATTTCGATAAATTTATCGATAACTAAGTTATCTATCAAAATTTAATTGCCCAGAAACGAAAGGGGACGTCCCAAGGTTGCATTTAAACTTCGATATATTTCGATAAATTTTTCGAAATGTGATTGCCAAAAACCTTAAAATTATCCTACAATATGGGTATCAAACGTAAGAGGAACCTCCCAGGTTTCACCTGAACTTCGATATATTTCAATAAATATATCGATAACTGAGTTATCGATCAAAATGTGATTGCCAAAAACCTTAAAACTATCCTACAATATAGGTATCAAACGTAAGAGGAACTTCCCAGGTTTCATCGGAACTTCGATATATTTCGATAAATTTATTGAAAACTGAGTTATCGATCAAAATGTGATTGCCCAAAATTATCCCTGCAATAGTTATGGGTATCAAACAAAAGGGAAAGTACCAACGTTTCAACTGAACTCCGATATATTTCGATAAATTTATCGATAACTCAGTTATCGATCAAAATGTAATTGCCCAGAAACGAAAGGGGTCGTCCCAAGGTTGCATTTAAACTTCGATATATTTCGATAAATTTATCGAAAACTGAGTTATCGATCAAAATGTGATTGCCCAGTAACGAAAGGGGACGTCCCAGGGTTTCATTTAAACTTCGATATATTTCGATAAATTTATCGATAACAAAGTTATTGCTCAAAATGTGATTGCCAAAAAACCTTAAAAATATCCTACAATATGGGTATCAAACGTAAGAGGAACTCCCCAGATTTCATCTGAACTTCGATATATTTCAATAAATTTATCGATAACTGAGTTATCGATTAAAATGTGATTGCCAAAAACCTTAAAATTATCCTACAATATAGGTATCAAACTTAAGAGAAAGCTCCCAGGTTTCATCTTAACTTCGATATATTTCGATAAATTTATCGAAAACTGAGTTATCTATCAAAGTGTAATTGCCCAGAAACGAAAGGGGACGTCCCAGGGTTTCATTTAAACTTCGATATATTTCGATAAATTTATCGATAACAAAGTTATTGGTCAAAATGTGATTGCCAAAATCCTTAAAATTATTCTACAATATAGGTATCAAACTTAAGAGAAAGCTCCCAGGTTTCATCTTAACTTCGATATATTTCAATAAATTTATCGATAACTGAGTTATCGATTAAAATGTGATTGCCAAAAACCTTAAAATTATCCTACAATATGGGTATCAAACGTAAGAGGAACTCCCCAGGTTTCATCTTAACTTCGATAAATTTATCGAAAAATTTGTCATCGGTCGAAATTTAATTGCCAACAAACCTTGAAACTATCCTGCAATATAGGTATCAAACGTATGAGGAACCTCCCAGGTTTCACCTGAACTTCGATATATTTCGATAAATTTATCGATAACTGAGTTATCTATCAAAATGTAATTGCCCAGAAACGAAAGGTTACGTCCCAAGGTTGCATTTTAACTTCGATATATTTCGATAAATTTTTCGAAATGTGATTGCCAAAAACCTTAAAATTATCCTACAATATGGGTATCAAACGTAAGAGGAACCTCCCAGGTTTCACCTGAACTTCGATATATTGCGATAAATTTATCGATAACTGAGTTATCGATCAAAATGTGATTGCCAACAAACCTTAAAATTAGCCTACAATATAGGTATCAAACGCAAGAGGAACCTCCCAAATTTATCGAAAACTGGGTTATCGGTCAAAGTTTATTTGCCAACAAACCTTAAAATTAGCCTGCAATATAGGTATCAAACGCAAGAGGAACGTCCCAGGTTTCACCTGAACTTCTATATATTTCGATAAATTTATCGATAACTGAGTTATCGATCAAAATGTGATTGCCAAAAACCTTAAAATAATCCTGCAATATAGGTACCAAACGAAAAAGGTACCTCCCAGGTTTCATCTGAACTTCGCTATATTTCGATAAATTTATTGAAAACTGAGTTATCGATCAAAATGTGATTGTCCAAAATTGTCCCTGCAATATGGGTATCAAACAAAAGGATAACTACCCAGGTTTCAACTGAACTTCGATATATTTCGATAAATTTATCGAAAACTGAGTTATCGATCAAAATGTGATTGCCAAAAAACCTTAAAAATATCCTACAATATAGGTATCAAACGTAAGAGGAACTTCCCAGGTTTTACATGAACTTCGATATATTTCGATAAATTTATCGATAACTCAGTTATCGATCAAAATGTAATTGCCCAGTAACGAAAGGGGACGTCCCAAGGTTTCATCTGAACTTCGATATATTTCAATAAATTTATCGATACCTGAGTTATCGATCAAAATGTGATTGCCAAAAACCTTAAAATTATCCTGCAATATAGGTATCAAACGTAAGAGGAACCTCCCAGGTTTCACCTGAACTTCGATATATTTCAATAAATTTATCGATAACTGAGTTATCGATCAAAATGTGATTGCCAAAAACCTTAAAATTATCCTACAATATGGGTATCCCCAGGTTTCATCTTAACTTCGATATATTTCGATAAATTTATCGAAAACTGGGTCTTCGGTCGAATTTTATTGCCAACAAACCTTAAAATTATCCTGCAATATATGTATCAAACGTATGAGGAACCTCCCAGGTTTCACCTGAACTTCGATATATTTCGATACATTTATCGATAACTAAGTTATCTATCAAAATTTAATGGCCCAGAAACGAAAGGGGACGTCCCAAGGTTGCATTTAAACTTCGATATATTTCGATAAATTTTTCGAAATGTGATTGCCAAAAACCTTAAAATTATCCTACAATATGGGTATCAAACGTAAGAGGAACCTCCCAGGTTTCATCTGAACTTCGATATATTTGGATACATTTATCGATAACTAAGTTATCTATCAAAATTTAATGGCCCAGAAACGAAAGGGGACGTCCCAAGGTTGCATTTAAACTTCGATATATTTCGATAAATTTTTCGAAATGTGATTGCCACAAACCTTAAAATTATCCTACAATATGGGTATCAAACGTAAGAGGAACCTCCCAGGTTTCACCTGAACTTCGATATATTTCAATAAATATATCGATAACTGAGTTATCGATCAAAATGTGATTGCCAAAAAACCTTAAAATTATCCTACAATATAGGTATCAAACGTAAGAGGAACTTCCCAGGTTTCATCTGAACTTCGATATATTTCGATAAATTTATCGATAACTAAGTTATCTATCAAAATTTAATTGCCCAGAAACGAAAGGGGACGTCCCAAGGTTGCATTTAAACTTCGATATATTTCGATAAATTTTTCGAAATGTGATTGCCAAAAACCTTAAAATTATCCTACAATATGGGTATCAAACGTAAGAGGAACCTCCCAGGTTTCACCTGAACTTCGATATATTTCAATAAATATATCGATAACTGAGTTATCGATCAAAATGTGATTGCCAAAAACCTTAAAACTATCCTACAATATAGGTATCAAACGTAAGAGGAACTTCCCAGGTTTCATCGGAACTTCGATATATTTCGATAAATTTATTGAAAACTGAGTTATCGATCAAAATGTGATTGCCCAAAATTGTCCCTGCAATAGTTATGGGTATCAAACAAAAGGGAAAGTACCAACGTTTCAACTGAACTTCGATATATTTCGATAAATTCATCGATAAGTGAGTTATCGATCAAAATGTAGTTGCCCAGCAACGAAAGGGGACGTCCCAAGGTTTCATTTAAATTTCGATATATTTCGATAAATTTATCGAAACCTGAGTTATCGATCAAATGTGATTGCCCAGTAACGAAAGGGGACGTCCCAGGGTTTCATTTAAACTTCGACATATTTCGATAAATTTATCGATAACAAAGTTATTGGTTCAAATGTGCTTGCCAAAAAACCTTAAAATTATCCTACAATATAGGTATCAAACTTAAGAGGAACTCCCCAGGTTTCATCTTAACTTCGATATATTTCGATAAATTTATCGAAAACTGGGTTATCGGTCAAAGTTTATTTGCCAACAAACCTTAAAATTAGCCTGCAATATAGGTATAAAACGCAAGAGGAACCTCCCAAATTTATCGAAAACTGGGTTATCGGTCAAAGTTTATTTGCCAACAAACCTTAAAATTAGCCTGCAATATAGGTATCAAACGCAAGAGGAACGTCCCAGGTTTCACCTGAACTTCTATATATTTCGATAAATTTATCGATAACTGAGTTATCGATCAAAATGTGATTGCCAAAAACCTTAAAATTATCCTGCAATATACGTACCAAACGGAAAAGGTACCTCCCAGGTTTCATCTGAACTTCGATATATTTCAATAAATTTATCGATAACTGAGTTATCGATCAAAATGTGATTGCCAAAAACCTTAAAATCATCCTGCAATATAGGTATCAAACGTAAGAGGAACCTCCCAGGTTTCACCTGAACTTCGATATATTACGATAAATTTATCGATAACTGAGTTATCGATCAAAATGTGATTGCAAACAAACCTTAAAATTAGCCTGCAATATAGGTATCAAACGCAAGAGGAACGTCCCAGGTTTCACCTGAACTTCTATATATTTCGATAAATTTATCGATAACTGAGTTATCGATCAAAATGTGATTGCCAAAAACCTTAAAATTATCCTGCAATATAGGTACCAAACGAAAAAGGTACCTCCCAGGTTTCATCTGAACTTCGCTATATTTCGATAAATTTATTGAAAACTGAGTTATCGATCAAAATGTGATTGTCCAAAATTGTCCCTGCAATATGGGTATCAAACAAATAGAAACCACCCAGGTTTCAACTGAACTTCGATATATTTCGATAAATTTATCGAAAACTGAGTTATCGATCAAAATGTGATTGCCAAAAAACCTTAAAAATATCCTACAATATAGGTATCAAACGTAAGAGGAACTTCCCAGGTTTTACATGAACTTCGATATATTTCGATAAATTTATCGATAACTCAGTTATCGATCAAAATTTAATTGCCCAGTAACGAAAGGGGACGTCCCAAGGTTTCATCTGAACTTCGATATATTTCAATAAATTTATCGATACCTGAGTTATCGATCAAAATGTGATTGCCAAAAACCTTAAAATTATCCTGCAATATAGGTATCAAACGTAAGAGGAACCTCCCAGGTTTCACCTGAACTTCGATATATTTCAATAAATTTATCGATAACTGAGTTATCGATCAAAATGTGATTGCCAAAAACCTTAAAATTATCCTACAATATAGGTATCAAACTTAAGAGAAAGCTCCCAGGTTTCATCTTAACTTCGATATATTTCGATAAATTTATCGAAAACTGAGTTATCTATCAAAGTGTAATTGCCCAGAAACGAAAGGGGACGTCCCAGGGTTTCATTTAAACTTCGATATATTTCGATAAATTTATCGATAACAAAGTTATTGGTCAAAATGTGATTGCCAAAATCCTTAAAATTATTCTACAATATAGGTATCAAACTTAAGAGAAAGCTCCCAGGTTTCATCTTAACTTCGATATATTTCGATAAATTTATCGAAAACTGAGTTATCTATCAAAATGTAATTGCCCAGAAACGAAAGGGGACGTCCCAGGGTTTCATCTGAACTTCGATATATTTCAATAAATTTATCGATAACTGAGTTATCGATTAAAATGTGATTGCCAAAAACCTTAAAATTATCCTACAATATGGGTATCAAACGTAAGAGGAACTCCCCAGGTTTCATCTTAACTTCGATAAATTTATCGAAAACTTTGTCATCGGTCGAAATTTAATTGCCAACAAACCTTGAAACTATCCTGCAATATAGGTATCAAACGTATGAGGAACCTCCCAGGTTTCACCTGAACTTCGATATATTTCGATAAATTTATCGATAACTGAGTTATCTATCAAAATGTAATTGCCCAGAAACGAAAGGTTACGTCCCAAGGTTGCATTTTAACTTCGATATATTTCGATAAATTTTTCGAAATGTGATTGCCAAAAACCTTAAAATTATCCTACAATATGGGTATCAAACGTAAGAGGAACCTCCCAGGTTTCACCTGAACTTCGATATATTGCGATAAATTTATCGATAACTGAGTTATCGATCAAAATGTGATTGCCAACAAACCTTAAAATTAGCCTGCAATATAGGTATCAAACGCAAGAGGAACCTCCCAAATTTATCGAAAACTGGGTTATCGGTCAAAGTTTATTTGCCAACAAACCTTAAAATTAGCCTGCAATATAGGTATCAAACGCAAGAGGAACGTCCCAGGTTTCACCTGAACTTCTATATATTTCGATAAATTTATCGATAACTGAGTTATCGATCAAAATGTGATTGCCAAAAACCTTAAAATTATCCTGCAATATAGGTACCAAACGAAAAAGGTACCTCCCAGGTTTCATCTGAACTTCGCTATATTTCGATAAATTTATTGAAAACTGAGTTATCGATCAAAATGTGATTGTCCAAAATTGTCCCTGCAATATGGGTATCAAACAAAAGGATAACTACCCAGGTTTCAACTGAACTTCGATATATTTCGATAAATTTATCGAAAACTGAGTTATCGATCAAAATGTGATTGCCAAAAAACCTTAAAAATATCCTACAATATAGGTATCAAACGTAAGAGGAACTTCCCAGGTTTTACATGAACTTCGATATATTTCGATAAATTTATCGATAACTCAGTTATCGATCAAAATGTAATTGCCCAGTAACGAAAGGGGACGTCCCAAGGTTTCATCTGAACTTCGATATATTTCAATAAATTTATCGATACCTGAGTTATCGATCAAAATGTGATTGCCAAAAACCTTAAAATTATCCTGCAATATAGGTATCAAACGTAAGAGGAACCTCCCAGGTTTCACCTGAACTTCGATATATTTCAATAAATTTATCGATAACTGAGTTATCGATCAAAATGTGATTGCCAAAAACCTTAAAATTATCCTACAATATGGGTATCAAACGTAAGAGGAACTCCCCAGGTTTCATCTTAACTTCGATATATTTCGATAAATTTATCGAAAACTGGGTCATCGGTCGAATTTTATTGCCAACAAACCTTAAAATTATCCTGCAATATATGTATCAAACGTATGAGGAACCTCCCAGGTTTCACCTGAACTTCGATATATTTCGATACATTTATCGATAACTAAGTTATCTATCAAAATTTAATGGCCCAGAAACGAAAGGGGACGTCCCAAGGTTGCATTTAAACTTCGATATATTTCGATAAATTTTTCGAAATGTGATTGCCAAAAACCTTAAAATTATCCTACAATATGAGTATCAAACGTAAGAGGAACCTCCCAGGTTTCATCTGAACTTCGATATATTTGGATACATTTATCGATAACTAAGTTATCTATCAAAATTTAATGGCCCAGAAACGAAAGGGGACGTCCCAAGGTTGCATTTAAACTTCGATATATTTCGATAAATTTTTCGAAATGTGATTGCCAAAAACCTTAAAATTATCCTACAATATGGGTATCAAACGTAAGAGGAACCTCCCAGGTTTCACCTGAACTTCGATATATTTCAATAAATATATCGATAACTGAGTTATCGATCAAAATGTGATTGCCAAAAAACCTTAAAATTATCCTACAATATAGGTATCAAACGTAAGAGGAACTTCCCAGGTTTCATCTGAACTTCGATATATTTCGATAAATTTATCGATAACTAAGTTATCTATCAAAATTTAATTGCCCAGAAACGAAAGGGGACGTCCCAAGGTTGCATTTAAACTTCGATATATTTCGATAAATTTTTCGAAATGTGATTGCCAAAAACCTTAAAATTATCCTACAATATGGGTATCAAACGTAAGAGGAACCTCCCAGGTTTCACCTGAACTTCGATATATTTCAGTAAATATATCGATAACTGAGTTATCGATCAAAATGTGATTGCCAAAAACCTTAAAACTATCCTACAATATAGGTATCAAACGTAAGAGGAACTTCCCAGGTTTCATCGGAACTTCGATATATTTCGATAAATTTATTGAAAACTGAGTTATCGATCAAAATGTGATTGCCCAAAATTGTCCCTGCAATAGTTATGGGTATCAAACAAAAGGGAAAGTACCAACGTTTCAACTGAACTTCGATATATTTCGATAAATTCATCGATAAGTGAGTTATCGATCAAAATGTAGTTGCCCAGCAACGAAAGGGGACGTCCCAAGGTTTCATTTAAATTTCGATATATTTCGATAAATTTATCGAAACCTGAGTTATCGATCAAATGTGATTGCCCAGTAACGAAAGGGGACGTCCCAGGGTTTCATTTAAACTTCGACATATTTCGATAAATTTATCGATAACAAAGTTATTGGTTCAAATGTGCTTGCCAAAAAACCTTAAAATTATCCTACAATATAGGTATCAAACTTAAGAGGAACTCCCCAGGTTTCATCTTAACTTCGATATATTTCCATAAATTTATCGAAAACTGGGTTATCGGTCAAAGTTTATTTGCCAACAAACCTTAAAATTAGCCTGCAATATAGGTATAAAACGCAAGAGGAACCTCCCAAATTTATCGAAAACTGGGTTATCGGTCAAAGTTTATTTGCCAACAAACCTTAAAATTAGCCTGCAATATAGGTATCAAACGCAAGAGGAACGTCCCAGGTTTCACCTGAACTTCTATATATTTCGATAAATTTATCGATAACTGAGTTATCGATCAAAATGTGATTGCCAAAAACCTTAAAATTATCCTGCAATATAGGTACCAAACGGAAAAGGTACCTCCCAGGTTTCATCTGAACTTCGATATATTTCAATAAATTTATCGATAACTGAGTTATCGATCAAAATGTGATTGCCAAAAACCTTAAAATCATCCTGCAATATAGGTATCAAACGTAAGAGGAACCTCCCAGGTTTCACCTGAACTTCGATATATTGCGATAAATTTATCGATAACTGAGTTATCGATCAAAATGTGATTGCCAACAAACCTTAAAATTAGCCTGCAATATAGGTATCAAACGCAAGAGGAACGTCCCAGGTTTCACCTGAACTTCTATATATTTCGATAAATTTATCGATAACTGAGTTATCGATCAAAATGTGATTGCCAAAAACCTTAAAATTATCCTGCAATATAGGTACCAAACGAAAAAGGTACCTCCCAGGTTTCATCTGAACTTCGCTATATTTCGATAAATTTATTGAAAACTGAGTTATCGATCAAAATGTGATTGTCCAAAATTGTCCCTGCAATATGGGTATCAAACAAATAGAAACCACCCAGGTTTCAACTGAACTTCGATATATTTCGATAAATTTATCGAAAACTGAGTTATCGATCAAAATGTGATTGCCAAAAAACCTTAAAAATATCCTACAATATAGGTATCAAACGTAAGAGGAACTTCCCAGGTTTTACATGAACTTCGATATATTTCGATAAATTTATCGATAACTCAGTTATCGATCAAAATTTAATTGCCCAGTAACGAAAGGGGACGTCCCAAGGTTTCATCTGAACTTCGATATATTTCAATAAATTTATCGATACCTGAGTTATCGATCAAAATGTGATTGCCAAAAACCTTAAAATTATCCTGCAATATAGGTATCAAACGTAAGAGGAACCTCCCAGGTTTCACCTGAACTTCGATATATTTCAATAAATTTATCGATAACTGAGTTATCGATCAAAATGTGATTGCCAAAAACCTTAAAATTATCCTACAATATGGGTATCAAACGTAAGAGGAACTCCCCAGGTTTCATCTTAACTTCGATATATTTCGATAAATTTATCGAAAACTGGGTCATCGGTCGAATTTTATTGCCAACAAACCTTAAAATTATCCTGCAATATGTGTATCAAACGTATGAGGAACCTCCCAGGTTTCACCTGAACTTCGATATATTTCGATAAATTTATCGATAACTAAGTTATCGATCAAAATGTAACTGCGCAGTAACGAAAGGGGACGTCCCAAGGTTGCATTTAAACTTCGATATATTTCGATAAATTTTTCGAAATGTGATTGCCAAAAACCTTAAAATTATCCTACAATATGGGTATCAAACGTAAGAGGAACCTCCCAGGTTTCATCTGAACTTCGATATATTTGGATAAATTTATCGATAACTAAGTTATCTATCAAAATTTAATGGCCCAGAAACGAAAGGGGACGTCCCAAGGTTGCATTTAAACTTCGATATATTTCGATAAATTTTTCGAAATGTGATTGCCAAAAACCTTAAAATTATCCTACAATATGGGTATCAAACGTAAGAGGAACCTCCCAGGTTTCACCTGAACTTCGATAAATTTCAATAAATATATCGATAACTGAGTTATCGATCAAAATGTGATTGCCAAAAAACCTTAAAACTATCCTACAATATAGGTATCAAACGTAAGAGGAACTTCCCAGGTTTCATCTGAACTTCGATATATTTCGATAAATTTATCGATAACTAAGTTATCTATCAAAATTTAATTGCCCAGAAACGAAAGGGGACGTCCCAAGGTTGCATTTAAACTTCGATATATTTCGATAAATTTTTCGAAATGTGATTGCCAAAAACCTTAAAATTATCCTACAATATGGGTATCAAACGTAAGAGGAACCTCCCAGGTTTCACCTGAACTTCGATATATTTCAATAAATATATCGATAACTGAGTTATCGATCAAAATGTGATTGCCAAAAACCTTAAAACTATCCTACAATATAGGTATCAAACGTAAGAGGAACTTCCCAGGTTTCATCGGAACTTCGATATATTTCGATAAATTTATTGAAAACTGAGTTATCGATCAAAATGTGATTGCCCAAAATTGTCCCTGCAATAGTTATGGGTATCAAACAAAAGGGAAAGTACCAACGTTTCAACTGAACTTCGATATATTTCGATAAATTCATCGATAAGTGAGTTATCGATCAAAATGTAATTGCCCAGCAACGAAAGGGGACGTCCCAAGGTTTCATTTAAATTTCGATATATTTCGATAAATTTATCGAAACCTGAGTTATCGATCAAATGTGATTGCCCAGTAACGAAAGGGGACGTCCCAGGGTTTCATTTAAACTTCGACATATTTCGATAAATTTATCGATAACAAAGTTATTGGTTCAAATGTGCTTGCCAAAAAACCTTAAAATTATCCTACAATATAGGTATCAAACTTAAGAGGAAATCCCCAGGTTTCATCTTAACTTCGATATATTTCGATAAATTTATCGAAAACTGGGTTATCGGTCAAAGTTTATTTGCCAACAAACCTTAAAATTAGCCTGCAATATAGGTATAAAACGCAAGAGGAACCTCCCAAATTTATCGAAAACTGGGTTATCGGTCAAAGTTTATTTGCCAACAAACCTTAAAATTAGCCTGCAATATAGGTATCAAACGCAAGAGGAATGTCCCAGGTTTCACCTGAACTTCTATATATTTCGATAAATTTATCGATAACTGAGTTATCGATCAAAATGTGATTGCCAAAAACCTTAAAATTATCCTGCAATATAGGTACCAAACGGAAAAGGTACCTCCCAGGTTTCATCTGAACTTCGATATATTTCAATAAATTTATCGATAACTGAGTTATCGATCAAAATGTGATTGCCAAAAACCTTAAAATCATCCTGCAATATAGGTATCAAACGTAAGAGGAACCTCCCAGGTTTCACCTGAACTTCGATATATTTCGATAAATTTATTGGAAACTGAGTTATCGATCAAAATGTGATTGCCCAAAATTGTCCCTGCAATATGGGTATCAAACAAAAGGGAAACTACCCAGGTTTCAACTGAACTTCGATATATTTCAATAAATTCATCGATAACTGAGTTATTTATCAAAATGTAATTGCCCAGAAACGCAAGAGGAACGTCCCAGGTTTCACCAGAACTTCTTTATATTTCGATAAATTTATCGATAACTGAGTTATCGATCAAAATGTGATTGCCAAAAACCTTAAAATTATCCTGCAAACCAAACGGAAAAGGTACCTCCCAGGTTTCATCTGAACTTCGATATATTTCAATAAATTTATCGATAACTGAGTTATCGATCAAAATGTGATTGCCAAAAACCTTAAAATCATCCTGCAATATAGGTATTAAACGTAAGAGGAACCTCCCAGGTTTCACCTGAACTTCGATATATTTCGATAAATTTATTGAAAACTGAGTTATCGATCAAAATGTGATTGCCCAAAATTGTCCCTGCAATATGGGTATCAAAGGATAACTACCCAGGTTTCAACTGAACTTCGATATATTTCGATAAATTCATCGATAACTGAGTTATCTATCAAAATGTAATTGCCCAGAAACGAAAGGGGACGTCCCAAGGTTACATTTAAACTTCGATATAGTTCGATAAATTTATCGAAAACTGAGTTATCGATCAAAATGTGATTGCCAAAAAACCTTAAAAATATCCTACAATATAGGTATCAAACGTAAGAGGAACTTCCCAGGTTTTACATGAACTTCGATATATTTCGATAAATTTATCGATAACTCAGTTATCGATCAAAATGTAATTGCCCAGTAACGAAAGGGGACGTCCCAAGGTTTCATCTGAACTTCGATATATTTCAATAAATTTATCGATAACTGAGTTATCTATCAAAATGTAATTGCCCAGAAACGAAAGGGGACGTCCCAAGGTTACATTTAAACTTCGATATATTTCAATAAATTTATCGATAACTGAGTTATCTATCAAAATATAATTGCCCAGTAACGAAAGGGGACGTCCCAAGGTTTCATCTGAACTTCGATATATTTCAATAAATTTATCGATAACTGAGTTATCGATCAAAATGTGATTGCCAAAAACCTTAAAATCATCCTGCAATATAGGTATTAAACGTAAGAGGAACTTCCCAGGTTTTACATGAACTTCGATATATTTCGATAAATTTATCGATAACTCAGTTATCGATCAAAATGTAATTGCCCAGTAACGAAAGGGGACGTCCCAAGGTTTCATCTGAACTTCGATATATTTCAATAAATTTATCGATAACTGAGTTATCGATCAAAATGTAATTGCCCAGCAACGAAAGGGGACGTCCCAAGGTTTCATTTAAATTTCGATATATTTCGATAAATTTATCAAAAACTGAGTTATCGATCAAAATGTGATTGCCCAGTAACGAAAGGGGACGTCCCAGGGTTTCATTTAAACTTCGATATATTTCGATAAATTTATCGATAACAAAGTTATTGGTCAAAATGTGATTGCCAAAATCCTTAAAATTATCCTACAATATAGGTATCAAACTTAAGAGAAAGCTCCCAGGTTTTACCTGAACTTCGATATATTTCGATAAATTTATCGATAACTCAGTTATCGATCAAAATGTAATTGCCCAGCAACGAAAGGGGACGTCCCAAGGTTTCATTTATATTTCGATATATTTCGATAAATTTATCGAAAACTGAGTTATCGATCAAAATGTGATTGCCCAGTAACGAAAGGGGACGTCCCAGGGTTTCATTTAAACTTCGATATATTTCGATAAATTTATCGATAACAAAGTTATTGCTCAAAATGTGATTGCCAAAAAACCTTAAAAATATCCTACAATATGGGTATCAAACGTAAGAGGAACTCCCCAGGTTTCACCTGAACTTCGATATATTTCAATAAATTTATCGATAACTGAGTTATCGATTAAAATGTGATTGCCAAAAACCTTAAAATTATCCTACAATATAGGTATCAAACTTAAGAGAAAGCTCCCAGGTTTCATCTTAACTTCGATATATTTCGATAAATTTATCGAAAACTGAGTTATCTATCAAAGTGTAATTGCCCAGAAACGAAAGGGGACGTCCCAGGGTTTCATTTAAACTTCGATATATTTCGATAAATTTATCGATAACAAAGTTATTGGTCAAAATGTGATTGCCAAAATCCTTAAAATTATTCTACAATATAGGTATCAAACTTAAGAGAAAGCTCCCAGGTTTCATCTTAACTTCGATATATTTCGATAAATTTATCGAAAACTGAGTTATCTATCAAAATGTAATTGCCCAGAAACGAAAGGGGACGTCCCACGGTTTCATCTGAACTTCGATATATTTCAATAAATTTATCGATAACTGAGTTATCGATTAAAATGTGATTGCCAAAAACCTTAAAATTATCCTACAATATGGGTATCAAACGTAAGAGGAACTCCCCAGGTTTCATCTTAACTTCGATAAATTTATCGAAAACTTTGTCATCGGTCGAAATTTAATTGCCAACAAACCTTGAAACTATCCTGCAATATAGGTACCAAACGAAAAAGGTACCTCCCAGGTTTCATCTGAACTTCGCTATATTTCGATAAATTTATTGAAAACTGAGTTATCGATCAAAATGTGATTGCCCAAAATTGTCCCTGCAATATGAGTATCAAACAAAAGGATAACTACCCAGGTTTCAACTGAACTTCGATATATTTCGATAAATTTATCGAAAACTGAGTTATCGATCAAAATGTGATTGCCAAAAAACCTTAAAAATATCCTACAATATAGGTATCAAACGTAAGAGGAACTTCCCAGGTTTTACATGAACTTCGATATATTTCGTTAAATTTATCGAAAACCGAGTTATTGTTCAAAATGTGATTGCCAAAAAATCTTAAAATTATCCTACAATATGGGTATCAAACGCAAGAGGAACTCCCCAGGTTTCATCTGAACTTCGATATATTTCGATAAATTTATCGAAAACTAAGTTATTGGTCAAAATGTGATTGCCAAAAAATTTTAAAATTATCTTACAATATGGGTGTCGAAAGGGGGAACTCCCCATTGTTTTATCGGCCCAAATGTAATTTCCCAGAAACGAAAGGGGACGTACCAAGGTTTCATTTAAACTTCGATATATTTCGATAAATTTATCGAACACTGAGTTACCGATCAAAATGTGATTACCAAAAAACCTTAAAATTACCCTACAATATGGGTATCAAACGTAAGAGGAACTCCTCAGGTTTCATCTGAACTCCGATATATTTCGATAAATTTTTCGAAAACTGAGTTATTGGTCAAAATGTAACTACCCAGAAACCTTAAAATTATCCTACGATATGGGTATCAAACTTAAGGGGAAATCCCCAGGTTTCATCTGAACTTCGATATATTTCGACAGAATTATCGAAAACTGAGTAATTGGTCAAAATGTGATTGCCAAAAAACCTTAAAATTATCCTAAAATATAGGTATCAAACACAGGAGGAACTTCCTAGGTTTCATTATAACTGAGTTATCGATCAAAATGTAATTACCCAGAAACGAAAAGGGACGTCCCAAGGTTTTATTTAAACTTCGTTATCGATCAAAATGTGATTGCCAAAAAACCTTAAAATTATCCTACAATATGGGTATCAAACGTAAGAGGAACTACCCAGGTTTCATCTTAACTTCGATATATTTCGATCAATTTTTCGAAAACTGAGTTATCGGTCAAAATGTAATAGCCCAGAAACCTTAAAACTATCCTGCAATAGGGGTGCCGAAACGACAGGGGACGTCCCAAGGTTTCATTTAAACTTCGATATATTTCTATAAATTTATCGATAACTAAGTTATTGGTCAAAATGTGATTGCCAAAAAATCATATAATTATCCTACAATATGGGTATCAAACGTAAGAGGAACTCCCCAGGTTTCATTTAGACTTCGATATCTTATATATAAAATTCTCGTGTCACAGTTTTTGAAACCATACTCCTCCGAAACGGCTTGACCGATTCTCATGAAATTTTGTGAGCGTATTGAGTAGGGCTGAGAATCGACCAACATCTATTTTTCAAGACCCTATGCGACCCATTTTACGAGATATCGCCAAAAATGTGGACCAGGTGTGACCCCAGACGGGTTTTCTACAATATGGGTATCGAATAAAAGGCGTTGATGAGTATTTAAAAAAGAGGTGATTCTCAAGACCCTGCGCGACCCGTTTTCCGAGATATCGACCAAAATGTGAACCAGGGGTGACCCTAGAAGGTGTTTATACGATATGGGTATCGAATAAAAGGCGTTGATGAGTATTTAAAAAAGAGGTGATTCTCAAGACCCTGCGCGACCCGTTTTCCGAGATATCGACCAAAATGTGAACCAGGGGTGACCCTAGAAGGTGTTTATACGATATGGGTACCGAATAAAAGGTGTTGATTGGGTGTTTAAAAAGAGGTAATTTTCATGACCCTATGCTACCCCGTTTACGAGATATCACCAAAAATGTGGGCCAGGTGTGACCCCAGACGGGTTTTCTACAATATGGGTATCAAATAAGAGGCGTTGATGAGTATTTAAAAATGAGGTGATTTTTAAGACCCTATGCGACGTGTTTTCCGATATATTGCCAAAAAATCGTTTTTTAATTAGTTATCCTCGCCAGATGTCCACAGGTGTCACTTCTGACCCAGTAAACAGCACGGAGTGTAACTCTCATATTAACTATTAATCATTGCTATTCTATCAATAATAATAAAATTATCATCAATAATAATAAAATGATAAATTTTGAGTGTATTTTGCACGATTAATTAATCAAGTGATTTTCATAACCTAAAAAGTAGGTACTCAACACGTGGCATCCAATAACAACGGATTTTGTGTTGTAAGTACACTTTTTTTTATTTATATCGAAAATGTTGTTGGAAACGGTCATAAATGATTCGGTGGAATTTAATCTATGTATATAAAAAGGATGTGTGTATGTATGTTATAGACTCCGGAACTACCACGTCGATTTTGTTCATATTTACAGGATAGCTCAGTAGGAATCCGGAGAGTGTTTATGTAAAGTTTTATTCCGGGAAGTGGACCAAGGACCGAAATATTCCAAACTTTTTTATTTATACTACGATTTTCTTCAAATTTGGTACAAGGGTACCACTTTACTTTGTTAAAATATGGGATAACTTTTTTCCGGGAAGTGGACCAGGGACCGAATTATTCCAAACTTTTTTATTTATCTTGCGATTTTTTCCCTAAATTTGGGCAGAACAACGTCTGCCGGGTCCTTCTAGTATTTCTATAAATTTATCGATAACTGAGTTATCGATCAAAATGTAATTACCCATAAACGAACGGGGACGTCCCAAGGTTTTATTTAAACTTCGTTATCGATCAAAATGTGATTGCGAAAAAACCTTAAAATTATCCTACAATATGGGTATCAAACGAAAGAGGAACTACCCAGGTTTCATCTTAACTTCGATATATTTCGATAAATTTTTCGAAAACTGAGTTATCGGCCAAAATGTAATTGCCCAGAAACCTTAAAACTGTCCTGCAATAGGGGTGCCGAAAGGTGGTAGTCCCCAGGTTTTATCGGTCCAAATGTAATTGCCCAAAAACAACAGGGGACGTCCCAAGGTTTCATTTAAGCTTCGATATATTTCTATAAATTTATCGATAACTAAGTTATTGGTCAAAATGTGATTGCCAAAAAATCTTAAAATTATCCTACAATATGGGTATCGAACGTAAGAGGAACTCCCCAGGTTTCATCTGAACTTCGATATATTTCGATAAATTTATCGAAAACTGAGCTATTGATCAAAATGTGATTGCCAAAAAATCTTAAAATTATCCTACAATATGGGTGTCGAAAGGGGGAACTCCCCATTGTTTTATAGGTCCAAATGTAGTTGCGCAGAAACGAAAGGGGACATCCCAAGATTTCATTGAAGCTTCGATATATTCCAAAATGTGATTGGCAAAAAATCTTAAAATTATCCTACAATATGGGTATCAAACGTAAGAGGAACTCCCCAGGTTTCATTTAAACTTCGATATATTTCAATAAATTTATCGAAAACCGAGTTATTGGTCAAAATGTGATTGCCAAAAAATCTTAAAATTATCCTACAATGTGGGTATCAAACGCAAGAGGAACTCCCCAGGTTTCATCTGAACTTCGATATATTTCGATAAATTTATAGAAAACTGAGTGTTTGGTCAAAATGTGATTGCCAAAAAATCTTAAAATTATCCTACAATATGGGTATCAAACGCAAGAGGAACTCCCCAGGTTTCATCTGAACTTCGATATATTTGGATAAATTTATCGAAAACCGAGTTATTGGTCAAAATGTGATTGCCAAAACATCTTAAAATTATGTTACAATATGGGTAGCAAACGTAAGAGGAACTCCCAGGTTTCATTAAGTCTTCGATACATTTCGATAAATTTATCGATAACTGAGTTATTGGTCAAAATGTAATTTCCCAGAAAACTTAAAATATTCCACAATATGGGTATCAAACGTAAGATAATCTCCCCAGGTTTCATTTAAACTTCGATATATTTCGAAAAATTTATCTTTAACTGAATTATTGGTCAAAATATGATGACCAAAAAATCTTAAAGTTATCCTACAATGTGGGTATCAAACGTAAGAGGAACGCCCCAGGTTTCTTCTGAACTTGATATATTTCGATAAGTTTATCGATAATTGAGTTATTGGTCCAATTGTGATTGCCAAAAACCTTAAAATGATCCTACAATATGGGTATCAAACATAAGAGAAACTCCCCAGTTTTCATTAAGTCTTCAATATATTTCGATAAATTTATCGATAACTGAGTTATTGGTCAAACTGTAATTTCCCAGAAAATTTAAATCATTCCACAATATGGGTATCAAACGTAAGATAATCTCCCCAGGTTTCATTTAAATTTCGATATCTTTCGAAAAATTTATCGATAACTGAATTATTGGTCAAAATATGATGACCAAAAAATCTTAAAATTATCCTACAATGTGGGTATCAAACGTAAGAGGAACACCCCAGGTTTCATCTGAACTTCGATATATTTCGATAAGTTTATCGATAATTGAGTTATTGGTCCAATTGTGATTGCCAAAAACCTTAAAATGATCCTACAATATGGGTATCAAACATAAGAGAAACTCCCCAGTTTTCATTAAGTCTTCGATATATTTCGATAAATTTATCGATAACTGAGTTATTGGTCAAAATGTAATTTCCCAGAAAACTTAAATCATTCCACAATATGGGTATCAAACGTAAGATATTCTCCCCAGGTTTCATTTAAATTTCGATATATTTCTAAAAATTTATCGATAACTGAATTATTGGTCAAAATATGATGACCAAAAAATCTTAAAATTATCCTACAATATGGGTATCAAACGTAAGGGGAACTCCCCAGGTTTCATCTGAACTTCGATATGTTTCGATAAATTTATCGAAAACTGAGTTATTGGTCAAAATGTGATTGCCAAAAAATCTTAAAATTATCCTACAATATGGGTGTCGAAAGGGGGAACTCCCCATTGTTTTATCGGCCCAAATGTAATTGCGCAGAAACGAAAGGGGACGTCCCAAGATTTCATTTAAGCTTCGATATCTTTCGATAAATTTATCGAAAACTGAGTTACCGATCAAAATGTGATTGCCAAAAAACCTTAAAATTACCCTACAATATGGGTATCAAACGTAAGAGAAACTCCCCAGGTTTCATCTGAACTTCGATATATTTCGATAAATTTATCGAAAACCGAGTTATTGGTCAAAATATGATGACCAAAAAATCTTAAAATTATCCTACAATATGGGTATCAAACGTAAGAGGAACTCCCAGGTTTCATGTGAACTTCGATATATTTCGATAAATTTATCGATAACTGAGTTATCGATCAAAATGTAATTGCCCAGAAACGAAAGGGGACAATAGTTTGTTTATTGCTACGTAAAAGGGTTCTTGCCAAGTTCAGAGAGGTCAACTTCACAGAGATACATCTCAGCTACCAAGCTACGCTCAATAATATAAAACTTTATTAAAATATATATATTTATAAAAACCATTTAAGTTAGTTTTTACTATCGCTAATTATTATTGTTTTTAATGAGATTGTTCTGTAGCTTTGTTATTTTAAAATATGGAATCACTTGTTTCCTTTTAGATTTCGCATAGATAACACGGATCATATTATTGACGTGAACAAAGGTAATTTAGCATTTGAGTTCGATCAAGTCCATATAATATGTCCCGTTTACGAGCCTGGTACATTTGAAAATGAAACGGAAAAATATATTATATACAACGTATCAAAAGTTGAGTACGAAACATGTCGAATAACGAATGCAGATCCGCGTGTTATTGCTATTTGTGATAAACCACAAAAATTAATGTTTTTTACAATTACTTTCCGGCCATTTACACCACAGCCTGGTGGTTTGGAGTTCCTTCCTGGCAATGACTATTATTTCATTTGTAAGTAGTATCTTATTTATATGTGTATAAAGTAATAATGGAACTCATTTAAACGTATATGTAGCGTATTTACATATTAAAGCCAATGTAATTAAACGATTTTACTAGATTGGATATTATTCTTTGCACATCGATCCCTCGCCAAAAAAAACCATAAATTATAATTATATAATTGCAGTTAACGGCAATAGGACAACGTCGTTAAAAAATTAACGGCAAGATTTTTTAACATCTTAGTGTTAGCATTTTAACCAAAAATTTTCTAAATATACCGAAGAGATTAAACTCTCCACTTATTTCTGTGGAATTTTGACAAAAGGTGACAAAACTACATATTGCGTGACATAAATCCATACTATAATAAGAAAATACCTTTGAAAAAATTACTGGGGTTGACTTGGGGAATGTTATAGAGTTCATCTGATCCATTTTTTAAATTATTGTTTGTCTGTTTGAACTTAAGGATTTCGGAAAGTAAGAAATGGATTTTGATGAGAATTTCACAAATGGACTGCTTGTTTGGAAAGGGATCTGCCCTTTGTTTTATCAAAATCGGACGACAAACAAAAAAGATATACAGATTTTTAGGGAGGTACCTATGGATTTTTTTTCTTAAATAAATTTATATGTAGATAAATTCACTTAGTTTACTTTTTTTCAATTTCAGCTAAATCAAAAATCAGTTGCTTATGTAGGTACACTGCCGCCCTATGTGGCTATCAGCATATCTCTCTATACTATAATAAAACTTTAGAAATTTAAAAAAAATACTGGGGATGACTTGGGGAGTGTTAAGGCACAGCTAAAGAGTCAAATATTTTTCTGAACCTTCTCAGCTTGTAATTTGTCTTCGAAATTGAGGGTAGCAGGAATTCATGAACTACTTACATCCCGAGCAATGCCGGGTACCCTGCTAGTTTAAAATATTTATAGAAGAGCGAAATAACTTATATATCCAAGAACGAAAAATATATAAGGCAAATTTAACAGTGATATCCACTTACAGGCTTTAAGCCCTATATTTTAAAATAACTCCTTTTTTTTAATGCCGTCTTCCTCTTGTCAGATACATACGTTGCTGTTAAAAAATTAGGTTGAAAAAAACATGAATTGAGTTAATTTTAGTATTAAACTAAACATCGTAGAGCCAAGTCATAGACACATAATTATGCAAATCACAGAGGAGGATCCTCTGCAATTAATATCTTAAAATTACCCTATTGGAGATAAGTTATTATGTCGAAACTACACAGATTTGATTTAATTTTTTGAACGAAGATGCCCTAATAGCTCAAAAAAGGTAACAGTTTTGCGATTCACTTACTTTCAACTGCATTGGCACAGGGAACCTAACGTAACAACAATTTTAACGAACTATGCTATTCACTAAAACGTTTCAAGTCTAAATTCGTTAGTTTATTGCAAAGTGGTATTTTATTACGTTATCCGTTGGTGTGGTTAAAAATAAAAAGTTCAAAACCAATTTTTTTTTAGCTAGACGTATTTGTTTATTAAAAAAACATTTCATTACAAAAATATAAAAAATTTCTTCGAGATCCTGGGATAGAACATGCGACGCCCGTCTTGTTATTCAGACTATCACCTGCGCTACTGCAACATAAACGGCGGACTGCAAATTCACTTTGAATTGATATTTAACGAGTTCCTCGTGATAATATTTTAGGAAAATGTGTGATTTGTGAGTTTAATGGTTGTGAAAAGTCTGAACGTTTTTGCGCGTTTGTCTCACACGTGCCTTTTGACATAGGTACGAAACAAAGTCAAACGGTAATTTCGGGTTGTTGCCCGATAACTGCTACCTATATAATTTAGCCATGGTTGAGAATAACATAGAATGTACATGTGTACAATGTACATACATACATATGTATACTTATATATTACTCTACGCAGCTTTACTGGACCTATGCTGCAGTCTACATATTTATACGACAAATGTGCGGTGCGAACACAAAAAAAATCTGTGATGCGTGCATGTGCACTTTTTTGGTTTATTGCTCAAATGTGGAAAAAAAATGTTGATTTATTTTTTTTGCAAAATGATGCAATAACACAAATTTTGGGTTATTTCACATTCGGTTGAGCAATAACACAAATTTTTGTTATTACCGTATGGGTTACTTCACCCCCTCGTTTATAATATGCCTATGATAGGCGTACCAGTAGTAAGAGGCAACTAATATGACGTGGGATGATACTTTTCACCTATAATTAACCATATTTTCCATCCTTTCGGAACTATCTTAAGCTCAAAGCCCTTTTCTGGAAATTAAAAAAAATATTGTGGCAGATAAATACATATCATATATTCCTCCTAAAAAATGTGTAACACCTTCTTACAACACTGGGAACCAGCAATTTTTAAAATGTTTTTATTATATACGAAATGCTTTCCGAATTATTACTGCCACATGCAGATTAGGATAACCGATTGAGTTAATTAACGTCTTTACTATTTGATGGGTTATTAAGAACTAACTCTACTGAGTCAATAGATAGGTACATTTCATATGTGTCTCTGTGTGAGTGTAAGTATATAAAAAAAAGAGAAAGATACAGAGTTATCGAGTACATGTCAGAGATGATATTCCATGCTTAAAACTAGTGATGACAACTCGGCCTCTCCTGATATCCAACATCGTCCCGATTTGGTTAATTTTCGTCTTCATCGCCCTCATCATCAATTTCGGGAAATAGTGAGCACCATGGCTTCATATTATCAGTCGTTGCAATTGTGGAATATTTACGCTGTGAGCATTGATGCCCATCTACGTCTTCAACGACGTACATGTTGAATCGTAATACCTTCTTAACAACTTAAGGTCCTTTGTTATGTGGTTGGAGCTTTCGTGATTCGCCGGAGCTAGGTGGTGGAGCTGCCAGCAAAACCAGATCATTTTCGGCGTATATCATTGGTTTGGAGTGCTTGGCATCGAACCTTTCTTTCCATTTGGCTCGAGCAGTTTCGATGTTACTGATGGCCCCAGTGCGGCGGCCATTCATTAAAAGTTGTGTATTATCCTCTTGCATCGCGGCTAGCATTTTGCTACCACTGATGTCACGCAGTGGAAAGTCATATATTAGGTCTATTGCTGCATACTTTGTTGTTGCATTTATTTTAGTATTGAGAGACCACTGCAAAGATCGCAGATGAAGGTCCCATTCCTTGGGATTGCTGGTACATGGTTTCAAATAATTTAATACTGCTTGGTTGACCCGCTCGGCCAACCCATACGCCCGTGGCGTACGCACAGCAACTTTAATGTGCTTTATGTTGTTGGAGTTGCAAAATGATGCAAACGTTGTGGACGTGAACGCCGTCCCACGGTCTGTAACTATGGTCTGCGGCAGGCCAAAATACAAGGTGAGCTGGTTTAGTGCGTCGGTGACTGGTTTCGTTTTCGTCGACCTAGTTGGAACAATAACTGTATATCTGGTTAGAGCGTCGACTATCACCAGAATATATTCGTAGCCTCGCTTGCTTTTAATAAACGGACCCAGGTGGTCCAAGTGTAATACTTGAAATGGAAGTTTTGGAAAATCCATTCCAGACAACTCCCCTTCTTTGCGACTTGGATGGCGGTGGTAGCAGCAGTCGATGCACGATTTGATGTAAGATTTGACAAAATTTTTCATCCTAGGGAACCAAAAGTATTTCAGTGCTTTCTTCAACGTCCCATCGACACCTGGATGACACCTGTCATCATGATAAAGTTTTATTATTCGCCACCTCATTCCCTTGGGTACAACTAGCTGGGTGTGTTCGTCACCATTTCGTTTTAAAAGTCTATGATTTATTAAAGTATATTCAGAATTAAGTTTGGTCTTTTGGTCGGATTGTGCTGCACCGCGTAAAACATCAATAATCATTTTTAATTTCGCGTCTTGTTGCTGCATCACTGACACCCAATCGTCAACAGTCAATGATTGTACACTACTAGCCGTTACTTGTGATGTCGCCTCTATTGGCGCACGGCTCATGGCATCAACATGACACAATGACGTTCCAGCCCGATGCACAATGTCGTAATCATATTCGAGGAGTTTAAGTAGCCACCGCGCAACTCGCGGAATCATTGCTTTGCTAAAATACGCTACCGATTTTAGATTTTCATTCTAATCGCGCTGCAGCAAAATTGCTGCAATGCCCTTACTTGATGCATCGGTGTGCAATTCGTGGGCTTTTGTCATCATAAATCGTGAGAACCGGTGAGCACGCAATTTTATCGATCAACTTTCTAAATGCATCTTCGCATGTCGAGCTCCACACAAACTCGATGTTTTTCTTAGTTAACTCAGTTAATGGCTTGGCTATTAATGCATACCCGTTCACAAATTTACGGAAAAACCCCGCGAGTCCAAGAAAACGACGAACTTCTAATGAATTTAGAGGTGTAGGGTATTTTCGTATAGCCAGTGTTTTTGTCGCGCCTGGCCTAACACCATTTTCATCAATTTCATGTCCGAGAAACGATACGCTGCGCCTCATAAACGCACACTTCGACAGTCTAAGTGTCAACCCTTCTCGCTCAATAATATCGAGAAACTCTCTTAAATATTGTAAATGTTCATCTTCGGTACTACTAGCGACAATCACCTCATCGACATAACTAACCACCTTCTTGCCCAATGGTGCCACTAAATTAGCCATCATTCGTTGAAATACACAAGGTGCGTTCCGCAACCCGAACGGCATCGATGTCTCTTCCAGCTCGATCTGGTAGTACCCCGACATCATATCGAGGGTAGTGAAAAACTTCTTATTCGCCAAAGTAGCTAGTACGCCATCGACAGTTGGCATCTGCCATGGTTGCTTTTTAGTGATAGCATTGAGTTCTCGGAAATCGACGCAAAGCCTATCCTCACCGTTTGACTTTCGCACCAAAATGATGGGAGATGCATACAGCGATTTAGACTCACGAACTATACCTAAACTTACTAACTCTTTCACTATCTTTTCAACGGACTGCTGTTTTGGTATCGGAATGCTATACGGCTTTTTTGAAACCGGCTTAGATGTGGTTAGCTTTATATCCATTTTAAAACTTTTCGATTTTCCTAGCTCAGGTAATTTTTCCCCAAAACAATGCCCATAATTATTCAACAACTCTACAAGTTTTTTCTCAGTGCACGGTTGCAAATCGTTCCCTACCTCAACTGCATCGCGATCAATCGCCATGATACTACACGTACCACCTTCAATAACAACTTTACCCTTTGAGAGAATATCGATTCCTATCAACGCATCATACTTCATTATTAAGTCATCGATTACTAATAACTAGTATATCCCGTGGTCGAAATTCGACCACCTTAAATTAGTTTAACTTATTAAATCCTCTGTTCGCATTTTTCTCCATTACCTAATGCCTAGAGGCATAAATATTGGATACATTTTTATTGCTGAAAATAATTATTTATAGTTGAGTTATTGAGAGTCGCCTTTATAAAAGCTGGCTTACTCTAAAGACAGGTAATTTGACAACTAACCAAAAAAAATCCGTCCATTAAAGACCAGTAATCATTAATAGGAGATGGCAAAAACGGTACTTAGTAATGTTTGAAAGTCCACCATCAGACCCACCACTCCTTTCATATTCCGTCAATACCTATTTCAATAAACAAAATTAAATTTCATGGGCATATACCAACAACATAGTTAGACTTATAATATATACATATAATGGTCACATAGAATGATGCCATATCGAACAAAATTGGCCATATGGATTGAAACGAATGAAAGTTCATTTTGAGGTTCCGTTAACTTCTTAACATTTGCCGGTTTCCAAATTGTGTTTTTTTTTTTTGGTATACAGACAGTTTTCTCAATTTTTCTTTTAGTTGTATATTTTTTGAAGTCCGTATAGCGGGAGAATATTACAACTTAGACATATGATGGTTTTCTGGTTTTTTTCGTCAAATTCAACTCGGAAATATTGAAAACACATAACCTAACTGGCCCACTTTAATATTGGGGTATATGTCGACTCTTTTACAAATAAAAATTTTTATGAAGAAAATAGTTGATGTCTTTAGGAAAATTAACGCAAACTGTGTTTTATTGAAGAATAGTCAATATGAAAAAAAAGGAAAGAAATTTTATGTTCGAAGTTGTGTTCGAACCATTAAACCCCACGCGTCCCACCCGAGCGCATTACACATGCTCTATTGGTACACATAAGTATGGCGTGTCAAATGCTATGCCTAAGCGCTAAAGGTTCAGCAAATATTTCCACCGCTAAGAATATATGTACATACATACATACCATATAGATTGAAACCAATGAAAGTTCATTTTGAGATTACGTTAACTTCTCAACATTAGCCGGTTTCCAAATTGTGTTTTTTTTTTTTTTGGTATACAGACAGTTTTCTCAATTTTACTTGTAGTTGTAGATTTTTTGAAGTCCGTATAGCGGGAGAATATTACAACTTAGACATATGATGGTTTTCTGGTTTTTTTCGTCAAATTCAACTCGGAAATATTGAAAACACATAACCTAACTGGCCCAATTTAATATTGGGGTATATGTCGACTCTTTTACAAATAAAAATTTTTATGAAGAAAATAGTTGATGTCTTTAGGAAAATTAACGCAATTTCAAACTATTTCGTGAATATAAAATTGAAGAAGCTACAAACTGCGTTTTTACTTTTCGTATATTAAATATGATATATTTCTTAAAAAATATATACTGATAAATTGAAATAATTTTTTAGCTTTTTTTTTTCAAACAATTTGGTTTTTTCACTCGAAAAAAGATGTCATAAACAGAAAAATATTGAAATATCGGGTTATATGTCGACTCTTTTACAAATGAAAATTTTTAGGAAGAAAATAGTTGATGTCTTTAGGAAAATTAACGCAATTTCAAACTATTTCGTGAATATAAAATTGAAGAAGCTACAAACTGCGTTTTTACTTTTCGTATATTAAATATGATATATTTCTTAAAAAATATATACTGATAAATTGAAATAATTTTTTAGCTTTTTTTTTACAAAAAATTTGGTTTTTTCACTCGAAGATGGATGTCAGAAACAGAAAAATATTGAAATATTGGGTTATATATCGACTCTTTTACAAATAATAATTTTTAGGGAGAAAATAGTTGATGTCTTTAGGAAAATTAACGCAATTTCGAACTATTTCGTGAATATTAAATTGAAGAACTACAAACTGCGTTTTTACTTTTTCCATATTAAATATGATAGATTTCTTAAAAAATATAAATTTATAAATATTGATAAATTGGAATAATTTTTTTAGATTTTATTCAAAAAATTTGAGTTTTTCACTCCAAGATAGATGTCATAAACATAATAAACAGAAAAATATTGGATTACAAATATAATAAATTAAAAAAAAAATATATAATAAAAAGTTTTCGTATATTTTAAGGCAAATTCAATTTAGTAAAAAAAAAATAAACTTTACCTGCCCTGAACACGTTCTTGAACATACGAACGCACGCATCATAGCCGGCACGCTCACCACCTGCGCCACTGCTGTATGTACAACAAAAAAGTCAAATACTGTAGTTAACAGCTTTGGGTTTTGGTGGAAACTTTGATGAATTATTACAAATTAATGAAGCATTTTTTGTTAAATATAATATGCCTATGCAAAGCTCCTGGCCCATGAAAACATATCAAAATATATAATAATTGGAGTTATGCATTGTTTTATGAGATACACTCTGGCAATTGATTGTATGGAAAAAATGTTAGCCTATTAATATATAGATTCTGCTGCATACACCACTTCGTCAAATTTAATTTTCGAAACCCGATCAACTTTTCTTCGCACGGTGTAAAATGTTCACAGCACCCATCAGCAATCGATTTCTTCACTAATAATTTTGCGCTACCCGCATCTATCAAAACATTGCATTGAATTTCCTCGTTACCTAGAATACTCACTCTCTTGAGCAACTCTCTCTGTTTTTCTTTAATTTGAATTTTGTTAACTGCCACTTCTTCATCTTCTACACTTGTATTTACACTTTCGTTTTTTCTTCACCATCTATAAAATTTACTCGCTTGCTACTCTTGCTTTTCGTGTCACTACTCTTTTGTTGTTTGCAGTTTCTTGCTATGTGCCCTTTCTCTTTGCACCGGTAGCATATCAACTCCATATCACCCTTATTCTCTTCTTTCCCCTCGTTGCTACGGACAGAGCGAAGTGGCACAAATTTTTGCTCTGACCCACCCGCTTTCTTCTTATACATGTCACTGGCAGTAATATTATGTAATGATTGCAATAGATCTGTACATTTTCCGAAATTCATAGCGCTTAATGTGCGCTTTACATTTTCGTCCCAAAGACCATTAATTATATATTTATTAATTGACGTGTCGTCAATACTGTGACCGGCTGTCTATACATATGTGTTTGTGGCATCATATACTCACGGTTTGCAAAATTGTCGAACGCTAATGTCGCGTTTTGTTGTGTCGGCTGTCTATACATATGTGTTTGTGGCATCATATACTCACGGTTTGCAAAATTGTGGAAAGCTAATGTCGCGTTTTGTTGTGTTGGTGAAAATATGTAATTAGCGTCGTTCTTCTGCGACGGCGTTGTCTGGCATGTTGTCTGTTCATTTCTGTGTTCTACCAACCGTTTTTCGCTGCTTGTGATGCTGTTCTGCGATCGTTCTGGAACTGCGTTTTGCACTGACTGCGACGTAGGTATGTTTGTGGTGTTGTACGCACTATTTGCTTGTACAGCCGCGTTTTCCTTTGCACCAACTGGACTTAGGGCGTTCACCTGAGCACTAAGGGCTTCCACCACACTAAGTAGCTCCCTTACCTGTACCTCCAGACTGCTACCCTCGCCATCCACCGCTGCTGCCTCCTCCGCGCCGCTGTTCTCCAATATTGCCTCCACCACCGCTTTTACCTGTTCCTCGTCTACCTCCTGCAACCGTCGTATCAGCTCCGTTTTGTTACCCGTCACCTTCAGCTCTAGGCTACGCAGAGCCTCTTTCAATTGTTGCACACTTAGTTTGGACAAGTCCATTTTTCACGAAAACTATTATTTAATTTTTCAAGTTCGATTCACTTCTGAGAATCTGCCACATGCAGATTAGGATAACCGATTGAGTTAATTAACGTCTTTACTATTTGATGGTTTATTAAGAACTAACTCTACTGAGTCAATATATAGGTATATTTCAAATGTGTCTCTGTGTGAGTGTAAGTATATAAAAAAAAAGAGAAAGATACAGAGTTATCGAGTACATGTCAGAGATGATATTTCATGCTTAAAACTAGTGATGACATTAAAGAAGATAATTGAAGAATTACATAAATAAAAAAGGCGTTTTTTATTATAGTAGTCCCCAACAGAACTCCCTACAGGAAACGTTGTAGCTCTACAATTTGAATTAAAAAAAAAAAAAATGTAGAGTCCCTACTGTTCGAAAACCTACCTTGTGTAAGATGTAAAAGGCGCCATATTAAGTGTATAGTATATGCTAGTATCGAAATGCAAATTTACAGTAAAATGATTTGAGGGGAGGTAATTGCCCCCTGTGTGATGCAAATTTTGAAATTTGACTTTGAATTGAATTTTTTTGTAATAGCCTACATATACGCTTTGTGTTCCTGTTACATTTTCAGAAATTTCGATCCTGAAAAAAACATCAAAATTCATTGAAAAATATGTCATCTACATTTTTCAATGTTTGAATACTATGTGTACAACATTGAGACCGTAAAGTAGAAATAGCTGTGTTCGGTGGCAAAACTTGCAAAAAATGTAAATAAAGAGAGAATGACGTAAAACTCTCGAAACGCAAAAAGTAAAAGTTTGTGACCGAACAAGAGTCAGTAGAAACTTGCAGCAAAAACAGCTGTTGCCATTTTGATTAATTGAAAATTCAAATTTTTACATTTTTGTTATTGCTTTCCCTTGTCACGATCAGCTGTTTTCACTTGCAACTTTTACGGAGCCAAAAAACCTCAGTAAACACTTGCAGCTCTCTCTGTTAATGAAATGTCAAAATGCGCTCTCTCACTGCAAGTGTTTTGCGCCACCGAACACTTTCACAGGAAAAATTTTATAAAATTTTTTGCCACTGAACACAGCTATTATATCCATGTTCAATTTGCTTCAAAACTAAAAAGTTATTAAAAATGAAAAGTTCTATAAGTATTACCTTAGAGAACGATGTTTAGAGCCAAAAAAAACAAACAAGGTAGGCTCTATATTTCCTTTAGATCTCTATATTTCCTTTAGAACTCATCATGCGACTTAGCTAAGATTGTTTCTCTAGTCGAGTGCAGAGTTGTAAAAGAATGCATTCTTATGCGAATGCATTCTTTTGTGATTTATCGTAAAATGATTGCAGCCAAGTTTTGAATTCTTTGACTTCGACTTCAAAAATGAAGTCATTATTCATATGGAGTCATTTGAAGTCAATTTACCTGTGGCATACAAGACATGATCGCAAACTATTTTTACTCAAACATTATGTATTAAACTCTAAAATATATTATACAAATAATTAGTTATGGATCTTCTTAGTACTCTTTATGAAAAGTTAACATGAGTCATATATCCGAATTGCGAAATCACAATATCTTAAAATCTTCGATTGTGTTATGAATGAACATTCGGAAAATGCAACTATCCCAGGCCATGCATTATCTTCAGCGAGTAACGAATCTTTTGGAAGCAGACTTGGAAAAAAGATTCCATAAATATTTTTGTTTGGAGGAGGTTAATGACGCCATTGCCGCAGCGCTATGTCCTGAGGTAAAAATGAAATGGGTGCGATCCATGAATCCAGAATTCACAAACGAAAAAGTTGCCGAGGTCAATGAGTTGGTGAAAAGCATAGTGGTGACCGAATTTGATTTTAACGATACGGAGCGCGTCGAAAATAGTGAATAAAGCAATAGTAAATTTTTCGACTTCTCTTTTATGGCAATCTATTTTGTTATACATATGTAAATCTAATTAAAATAATTGACAAACATTTTTTATCTCTTTTTCTGTTTAAACACTTTGTCAGAGTAATCCCTCGCACTGCTAATAAAACACCACGGTTAGAGTTGGGAAAATGGTTAAAAACCCAACTATTTATTAATAGACTCGCTGATCTTCCTATCTCATTGCACATTTATTCCTTCTGAATTATTTCTACTTCTGCAAGCGCAGAATTGCCAGACTTACGGAATCAAAAATGTGCCACAGAGGATTGCCATATGAGATGACTCGTATCCCGATACGATACATTTTCAGATGAGTCTTCACAACAACTTGAACTATCGCAATCGTCTATTGAAGGCGAGTTTATAGCTTCTATGGTTGATAAGTCTCCGAATACAACCATCTTACACCGCTATCCTACTATTAAAAGGGCGTACATTAAATACAACGCACCTCTGCCAACTTCAGCCCCCGTAGAGAGACTATTTTCGTTTCCCTCAATACTTAATGCACCACGTCGAGGACGTCTATCAGATGACACATTCGAAAAGCTGTTGCTTTTAAAAGTTAATAATTCACTATAAGCACCTTTGTTTATATTTGGTTAATAATCTATATCTATATCTATATCTATACTATTATATATTTTAAAAGCCGTTTTCTTCTGGACCGCAAAGCTCAAAAACGGCTGAACCGAATTAAATGAAATTTTGCACGTTGTTTTTGCTGGAGCCC
This sequence comes from Sphenella marginata, assembly GCA_951509765.1. Classification (NCBI taxonomy): domain Eukaryota; kingdom Metazoa; phylum Arthropoda; class Insecta; order Diptera; family Tephritidae; genus Sphenella; species Sphenella marginata. The sequence goes on from OX608078.1 coordinate 44,603,494, forward strand.
GACATGGGTATAGGCCAAAAAAATATTCGAATCCGGGAAGGGTTTGGAGATATCCCGCAAAATCTGGACCAGGGTAACCTTATAACGTGTTCATACAATATGGGTGTCAAATAAAAGGTGTTGACGAGTGCTTGAACATGGTGTAGTTATTAGTCCAATATAAGACCCCGTATTCGAGGTATTTCCCAAAATATGGACCAGGTGTGACTACAAACAGGTTTTCTACAATATGGGTATCAAATAAAAGGTGTTGATGAGTATTTAAAAAGGAGGTGATTTTCAAAACCCTATGCGACCCGTTTTCTGAGATATCGACCTAAATGTGGACCAGGGTGACCCCAGGAGGTGTTTATACGATATGTTTTTTACGTACATATTTGAGCCCGTTGCTGAGATATCGACCAAAATGTGGATAGAGCGTGAACCCAGTATGCGTTACCCATACATCTATTAGTAAAAATGGAGCCTATTTTCCTTGCTGACGCTATAACTCCAGAACGGCAGGACCGAATTAAACGAAATTTTGCAAGTGGTTTTTGATTGCGCCCGACATGGTTTATGGCCAAAAAAAGCATAAGAAACCGGGAAGGTTTTGGAGATATTCCACAAAATGTGGACCAGGGGTGACCTTAGAAGGTGTTTATACGATATGGGTGTCGAATAAAAGGTGTTGATGAGTGTTTAAAAAAGAGGTGATTTTCAGGACCCTATGCTACCCCGCTTACGAGATATCCAAAAATGAGGACCAGGGGTGACCCTGGTATAACATAAAAATAAGTCGGAAAGCATTAAAATAATGGAAGTCATTTTTCACATACATCGCCATTAATTTTATGTGACATTTTCTCTTATGCGCACGTTCTTTCAAACGCAAAATTAAAACCGGTATTGTGTTCACTGTGAAATTGAAAAATGTATAGTAACTCATCAATTGAGAACGGCTGGACCGATTTCACTAATTTTTTTTTTTTGTATTTGTTTGTGCCCCGAGAAGGTTCTTCAGAAAGAAAAAGTTAAAAAAGTTTCTCGAATCCTGAGATATTGACCAAAATGTGGACCATGGGTGACCCCGAATGTATTTTAACAATATGCGTATCAAATTAAAGGTGTTGATGAGAGTTTTCACAAGGAACAGTTTTCAGGTTCATCTGCGAACCCGTTTCCAAGAAATTGACCATTAGGTGGACCAAGGCTGACCCAAGAATAAGATCATATAATATAGCTATCATATCAAAAGTGTTGATGACTGTGTCCGCTTAGAGTGAATTTTAGATCCATCTGAATTCAAGAAAAAAATTATTATACAAAAGCTTTTTCATAGAGCTGTTTGCCTTATCTGTATATATAAAAATGTAGGGGGTTTTTATGTAATCAATTGGCTCAAAAACTACTGAACGGATTGTTTTCAAATTTTGACAGTTTGTTCCTTGGATACGTCTCACCAATAATACATATAATTTTTTCCGCTAGGTGGCGCGTATGTTTAGTATATGATCAACAATTGTGTTGCAAAAAATTTCCACGATAGGTGGCACTAGATTCGAGATATTGAGAAAATCCGTATTTATTGTCTGTTTTTGGTACTTTTTACCACGTATGTTTCTTTTGGAAGGAAGAGCTCTATTACAAAAAATAAGTCAGCATATTAATCAAAATTATTTAAAAAAATACTCTAATTACATGCAAATTCTCATCATTTTGCCTTATCTATATGTGTACATATGTATATAAAAATGAAATGTTTTTCGTATTACCGCGATTGCTGGCTAAACGTCTAAACCGATTTCTATTTTTCAAAAGAGTACATTATTGGAACTTCTTTGTAGATGGTTTATAAAAAACAACCGATTCTGCCAAAAAATTAAGGAAGCTGAGAAGTCTATTGTACTTGACCCAAGAAAGCAACCAAATTAGAATACCTAAGACACTCGGAAAAATTGTCCACACAGAGGCTGAACTCATTCACTCTGTGTACAATAATATTACACAAATATTACAGCCTCCGAATAACTGGCTTTGCGATCGAGCAATTTTAACGCCCAAAAATGAGTAGGCGGCGGCCATTAATAGTAATATTCTGTCGCAAATCGAAGGAAATGAGAGAGTATATACCTCGATTAATACTGTAATCGATCAAGATGATGCAACTAACTATCCAGTTGAATTTTTGAATTCACTAACTGCAAACGGCTTACCTGCACATACAATCGTTTTGAAAATCGGTGTTCCAATAATGCTCCTGAGAAATTTAACGCCACCACAATTATGTAACGGAACGAGACTTAAAGTACACAAGATGCAAGCGCACATTATTGAAGCAGAAATTTTAACAGCTGTGGTGTAGGGGAGATTGTTTTCATACCACGTATACCACTTATACCCAGCAACTTCCCTTTCCAATTTAAAAGAATACAGTTTCCTGTTAGCGTTTCCTTTGCAATGACCATAAATAAGTCGCAGGGGCAGACACTTAATGCGACCTAAGGAGCAGTTGTTTCTCTCATGGCCAATTGTACGTTGCTTGCTCTCGAGTAACTAACCCGAATAACCTCTTTATTTTTATCAATGGATGATACTACAAAAAACATTGTTTATAAAGAAATTTTGTGAATAAATAATTTAAAATAGCGTAAAATAGATATTACAAATCTCTTAGTTTGTATTCAGAAACATAAAGCCACTGAAATGAGGTAAGTTCCGCAGACAAAGTCGCGGGCATCTGCTAGGTGTTTTTTTTACAGGTTTGTTTTTCGAATAGAGATAAAACTGGCATTTTGTGGTCAAATCTGGCAACTCTAATGTCATTTATGTTCAGTTTGGTTTGCCATTTCATCATGAACAGGTTGACAAAAGAACAACGCTTGCAAATCGTGCAAATTTATTTCGAAAATAATGGTTCAGTTCGCGAAGTTTACCGTGAGCTCCGTCCATTTTATGGTCGACATAATCGTCCATCAGAGCAATTAATTCGGTTAACCATGGATCGTTTTCGCACTACGTTTACTCTATGTGATAATACGCATCCGCAGAGACGTCGAACAGTGAGCACCGAAGAAACAATTGCCGCTGTAGAGCAAAGTGTTGAAGAGGACCCTAATGCCGCTACCGTTAATGGAGACCGGTATAGAGCCATGATAACCGACTATTTTGTTCCCGAATTGGATGGCATGAATGTGGATGAGTTGTGGTTCCAACAAAACGGCGCTACATGCCACACAGCGCACGTCACAATCGATTTATTGAAGGAAACATTCGATGAGCGCATAATTTCGCGGAATGGACCTGTCAATTGGCCACCAAGGTCGTGTGATTTGACACCATTGGATTATTTTCTTTGGGGATATGTGAAGTCGGTCGTCTACACCAACAAACCAGAAACGTTAGGGGAATTGAAAGCCAACATTCGTGGCGTTATTGCCGACATACGGCCCCATATGCTCGAAAAAGTGGTTGAAAATTGGACCTGTAGAATTGGCTTTATTCGAGCCAGCCGCGGCGGCCACATGCCCGAAATTATATTTAAACATTAATGGCATAAAATTATCCTTCCTATAAAGCCAAATTGATGGACCTTAAAACAATTTTCTTGTGTTTTATTTCAATTCGAAGTTCTATACCCCTAAAAAAACACCCGATATAAAAATGGAGCCTATTTTACTTGCTGACGCTATAACTTCAGAACGGCAGGACCGAATTAAACGAAATTTTGCACGTAGTTTTCGATTGACATGGTTTATGGCCAAAAAAAATATAAGAAACCGGGAAGGTTTTGGAGATATTCCACAAAATGTGGACCAGGGGTGACTCCAGAAAGTGTTTGTACGATATGGGTATCAAATGAAAGGTATTGATGAGTTTCTAACATGGTGTGGTTTTGAGTCCCATATGGGGTCCCGTTTCCGAGATATTGACCCAAATGTGGACCAGGGGTGACTGCAGAAAGTGTTTGTACGATATGGGTATCAAATGAAAGGTATTGATGAGTGTTCTAACATAGAGTGGTTTTGAGTCCCATATGTTGTCCCGTTTCCGAGATATTGACCCAAATGTGGACCAGAGGTGACTCCGGAAAGTGTTTGTACGATATGGGTATCAGATGAAAGGTGTTGACGAGTGCTTGAACATAGTGTAGTTATTAGTCCCATATAAGACCCCGTATTCGAGGTATTTCCCAAAATATGGACCAGGTGTGACCCCAGACGGGTTTTCTACAATATGGGTATAAAATAAAAGGTATTGATGAGTATTTAAAAAAGAGGTGATTTTCAAGACCCTATGCGACCCGTTTTCCGAGATATCTACCAAAATGTGGACCAGGGGTGACCTTAGAAGGATTTTATACGATATGGGTGTCGAATAAAAGGTGTTGATGAGTGTTTAAAAAAGAGGTGATTTTCAGGACCCTATGCTACCCCGTTTACGAGATATCCAAAAACGAGGACCAGGGGTGACCCTGGTATAGTATAAAAATAAGTCGGAAAGCAGGAAAATAATGGAAGTCATTTTTCACATACATCGCCATTAATTTTATGTGACATTTTTTCTTATGCGCACGTTCTTTCAAACGCAAAATTAAAACCGGTATTGTGTTCCCTGTGAAATTGAAAAATGTATAGTAACTCATCAATTGAGAACAGCTGGACCGATTTCACTAATTTTTTATACCTAGTAGTGCTTCGCACTATCAAAATGTTCAGGAGGAAAAGAGAAATTGATTGAGCCATGTCCGTCCGTCCGTCCGTCTGTAAACACGATAACTTGAGTAAATCTTGAGATATCTCAATGAAATTTGGTATGTAGGTTCCTTTTCACTTATCTCCGAGCGCTATTGAAAATAGGCAAAATCGGTTAAAAGCCACGCCCACTTTCTATATATATAATAGTTTCGAAAATACAAAAAGGGTGATTATTCAGTACATAATACACCTATAAGGATAAAATTTAGTGTGCACTTTAGCGTTAAGGCAAAAAATAAATTTTTGAAGAAATTTTTAAAAAGTGGCGTGGCACCGCCCACTTTTGATTAAGTCAAATTTGGAAATATTATTAGTCATAAATCAAAAACCGCTCAACATAGCAAAATAAAATTCAGCACAAATATTTATATTAATACAAGCAATATTTCGAAAAAAAATTATTGAAATCGGGTTAGGTCCAAGCCCAATTTTATACGAAAGATTTTGAAAAGGATCATAGATACATTGAATATGCTATAACTTTGCTTAAACTACTTGTATATCATTTCTATTTCACCTCTAAAGTGCTCGTGGGCAAAGAAAGTCGAAAGCACAAAATTTTTGGAAAATGGGCGTGGTCCCGCCCCTTTATGGGGGATTATTCCAAAAAACTTTTCATGCCATAACTCCGGTAAAAATTTACTCATTGAAACGATATTTAGAGAAATTGTTCAACATATAAAGCTAACTCTTTGCTGTAAAAATAAACAAAATTGGTGAACGGACACGCCCGCTTTTTGAACACAGTTCTAAAAAATTTCTTCGTATAATTAAAATCGCAATATTTCCTTAATTGTATAAGTTATATAAATAAGATTTTACACACATAACAAGCTTTTTAAGCAAAACTGAACTGTATAAAAGTTTTGTGGATTTTGGTGAAGTAGGCGTGGCGCCGCCCACTTTTTAGCATAAAAAGTCAGCTATTTTCAAAAGCAATTGCTTGAAATTTCAAGAAGGTATGTAAATGAAAGTTAGTGAGATGCTTCCCAATAGTATATAGTATACTCCTGCCAAAAATTACGCAAATCGGATAGCAAACACGCAAAATATACGGACAAGTAGTTAACACCCTACTGCCTTTTTTTTTATTAATTTTTTTTATTTTCATACCTTTCAGGAACATGGGGATAGCTATTTATATTTTGTTATTTAGTGATAGTTTAATTTACCACTTACAATAGAAATGTTTTTATCGAAAACAATCAGTTGCCTTTATAACAAATTTTCAGGTATGTATTAAAATAGACCTGAGTAAATTAGGATACCAAAGCAGATCACTACTAGGTATTTAATGTTCGGTTACACCCGAACTTAGACTTCCTTACTAGTTTTTTTTGTATTTGTTTGTGCCCCGAGAAAGTTCTTCAGCACGGCGTTCTGGAATGAAAAAAAAGATGACCTAGAACGACGCAAAAAACTAATGATGCCATCTTTTTTCTGACGTCTCTGATGTACCGAAAATGATAGTCGGAGAGTCTGAGTTGCTCGGCTTTTCATTTTATCTTTCAATATCCTTTTTTAAGGATAATACAAATAGAGTAGTAAACTATAATTACGCTATTGATTTGGAATTCACTGAAACCAAAGAAAATTGATGGCATTAGATGCCAATAGTACACGACTTTTAGTTTTTTTCGATTTAAGCTCAAATGAACAGAAAAATCCTCCATAGAGTCCTTGAATATCCTTTATAGTATAATTTATCCAATAAAACTTTTTTAAATACCAATTTATGTGTTTTTGGGTACGAGGAACTCATTTCTGAGGTCCATTAAATGCTATTTCTACCCTAGATGGCTCTACCGAAGTTCCAAAAAGAAATTTTTGCACTCGAAAATGAGATTACTTACCCAAACTGTTGGCAAAATAGCACTAGCGAAAGCGTGGGAAGCGTCTATACTTTTTCAGAAGTAAATTGAAAAAATTGCAACTAGACTAAATAATTTTATATTTAGTAATAAAAATAGCTAAATTAATTTGAATATTATGTGCTAAGTTTTTTTGAAAAATTTATATGGGAAACCATGGAAACAAAATACAATATACAACGATACGACGAATGCGAGACTCTTGTGAATTGCCCAAATGTTTTAATAGACTACAAATATAAAGATGTACAAAAACTAAATCTTATATATGAACTGATGAAAATTATACAACTGATTCTCTTAATTTCTTTGAATATGACGGATGAGATAGCATTGTTATTTTCCTCTTCTCCCAATACTAAAGAAATTCACGGAGTGCAGATTCTCCGGCCTGCTCAGACCACAAACCTAAACCATGTGATGTTTGCAGTAATTGCAAACACTGTTTGGTGTGTTTTAATAAAACATGTAATTTCAAGGTATGTGAAGTCTCTGTAGCTATTCATTCTTTTGACAATTTTTAGATTAATTCATCAATTTCATGTAATGATGAGGCATATTCTTTGACAAGACGAACAAATTTCCTATTTAGTTTCAAAACGTTTGGGTGTAATCGCGTTTTATTTATAAGAATGATCACAGCTCAAGTGAATTAAACATTGTATGCTACACGCGGCGGAAGTTAAAAATATGTATACGATAAGTTGAATGCGGTTTCTTCCTCATAATTTTTATTACACCAGAGATGTCAAAGAAAGATCCCATCACTATATTTCGACAGCATTTTAGATCATCTTTTTTTCATTCCAGAACACTGTGTGCAAAAATTCTTTTTGGAACTTTTATAGAGCCATCTAGCGTAGAAATAGCATTTATTCGATAAATAATACTATAAAGGATATTCAAGGACTCTATGAAGGATTTTTTTGTTCATTTGAGCTTAAATCGAAAAAAACTAAAAGTCGTGTACTATTGGCATCTAATGACATCAATTATCTTTGGTTTCAGTAAATTCCAAATCAACAGTGTAATTATAGTTTACTACTAAGCTGTTCGTTAAGAAAAAAATTTTTTTTCGCCAGGCGGAATATGATGCGTTATGCTGTAAAAATAAGCTGTGCAAAATTTCACTCGAATTGGATAACTCTTAGAACTGGCGCGTTGCATTTGAAAATTTTAAAAACCATATGCACTCAGGTTGCAGCAGATCATATAAAAAACTTGATAGCCGTAAACTTGGTTCACATTTATCACGTGAAAAAACATGCAGATTACGATTCTAAAGACAAAAATTTTAAAAAAGCCATAGGTTTTGAGATTTCGCGAAGTTATCGTTTCTAACAAAGTGAGAAAACGCCATTTTCGTATTGTTCAAAAAATCTCCAGTTCTACATATCCGATGAAAAAACTTTTTTCATCTTATTAAAGATCTTTCATTGCCGTAACAACCTACCATATAAATCTTTCCAATTAGATTATGAGTTTAAGAGTTATTTGCAAATGTATTTCAGAAATCAGACACATTTTCCATCAGCTTCGTCATTAACATTAAATAACACTTAGAAGCACTAACCTGTTTGCATTTTTTTTGATGTAGTATTGGAGATGGATCTATTGCAAATAATATATGTTCAAACCATTTGCAAATCGGTTAACAAATATAAAAATTATAGCAAGTTTATCAAGTGTTATTTTTTTATTCGGTATATCGATACTGTATTTTCAGATCCAATCGGAAAATTTATTTGAAAGTTTAGTTAAAATTCAGTTGAAGAATTCAAACAAGTTTTTCGATTATTTTTGAAAATACAGTATCGATATACCGAATGAAAAAATAACACTTGATAAACTTGCTATAATTTTTATATTTGTTAACCGATTTGCAAATGGTTTGAACATATATTATTTGCAATAGATCCATCTCCAATACTACATCAAAAAAAATGCAAACAGGTTAGTGCTTCTAAGTGTTATTTAATGTTAATGACGAAGCTGATGGAAAATGAGTCTGATTTCTGAAATACATTTGCAAATAACTCTTAAACTCATAATCTAATTGGAAAGATTTATATGGTAGGTTGTTACGGCAATGAAAGATCTTTAATAAGATGAAAAAAGTTTTTTCATCGGATATGTAGAACTGGAGATTTTTTGAACAATACGAAAATGGCGTTTTCTCACTTTGTTAGAAACGATAACTTCGCGAAATCTCAAAACCTATGGCTTTTTTAATATTTTTGTCTTTAGAATCGTAATCTGCATGTTTTTTCACGTGATAAATGTGAACCAAGTTTACGGCTATCAAGTTTTTTATATGATCTGCTGCAACCTGAGTGCATATGGTTTTTAAAATTTTCAAATGCAACGCGCCAGTTCTAAGAGTTATCCAATTCGAGTGAAATTTTGCACAGCTTATTTTTACAGCATAACGCATCATATTCCGCCCGGCGAACTAACAATTTGCAAAAAAAATTTAAATAACGAACAGCTTATTTACTACGCTATTTATATTATCCTAAAAAAACGATATTTAAGGATAAAATGAAAAGCCGAGCAACTCAGACTCTCCGACTATCATTTTCGGTACATCAGAGACGTCAGAAAAAAGATTGCATCATTAGTTTTTTGCGTCGTTCTAGGTCATCTTTTTTTTCATTCCAGAACGCCATGTCAGAAAGAAAAAGTTAAAAAAGTTTCTGGAATCCTGAGATATTGACCGAAATGTGGACCAGGGGTGACCCCGAATGTATTTTAACAATATGCGTATCAAATTAAAGGTGTTGATGAGAGTTTTCACAAGTAACAGTTTTCAGGTTCATCTGTGAACCCGTTTCCAAGATATTGACCATTAGGTGGACCAAGGCTGACCCAAGAATAAGCTCATATAATATCCCTTCACGGCGCCGTGTTGCAGTCCTGCAACATAATTTTGAATTTACGATATCTTCTTATATAGAGTCACAACAGCAGTGGCATAAATCTGTTGCACATTTGCAACATTATTTCTCTTCAATTACTTAAGTGTTTTTAGCAAAGTAACTGTAAGTTAAAATTAAATAGCAAAATTTCGAACTAAACTCGGTCATTGGCCGACTTGGGCTAATAATCCTATGAGGTGCAAATTTTCAAAGTGCACCGGATATACACAAACACTTTGCAAAAAATGTGGAGTATAACTAGATTACAAAAAACCAATAATTGCTTCACAAATTTTCAACTTCAATAATTTTCATTACATTTTTTTGACTCAATTAAACATTTTTTGTCGAAATAACCGGATTTCTTAAAAATATCAGATAATGCCAAAACAATTGTTTTTGGTTATGAGGTTTTCTACCAGAAAAACCAACTTTTAGTAAAAAATAAGTTGTTGCGCTTTGAAGGGATATAGCTATCATAACAAAAGTGTTGATGACTGTGTCCGCTTAGAGTGAATTTTAGATTCATCTGAATTCAGGAAAAAAATTATCATACAAAAGCTTTTTCATAGAGCTGTTTGCCTTATCTATATCTATATATGTATATAAAAATGGAGGGAAAAAATGTATAGTAACTCATCAATTGAGAACGGCTGGACCGGTTTCACAAATTGACTGTGTCCGCTTAGAGTGAATTTTAGATTCATCTGAATTCAAGAAAAAAATTATCATACAAAAACTTTTTCATAGAGCTGTTTGCCTTATCTTATAAATAAAAATGAATGTGTGTCTGTGTGTCTGCGTGTCTGTGTGTCTGTGTGTCTGTGTGTCTGTGTGTCCTTTATGGGCGTCCAAAGTACTCAACCGATTTTTATGAAATTTTCACAGTATATTCTTGGGATCATGGGTTAAAGCATAGGCTATATTAATTTTTGGAAAAGTGGGCGGTGCCACGCCCCCAGGCTATATAAAACTACAACTCTTCATAACTCTGAACATATTTGGTCTAAATTAATGATTTTTGGATATGTGTGTCCTTTGGTCAAGATTTATGTAATTTTGGAAAAGTGGGCGGTGCCACGCCCACATTTTTTGTGTTTTGTTTGTACTTCAGTAAGGTCCAAAGTTTATGGTCGATCTCTTTTAAACTTTCAAGATTGGTTCAGAAGATTGTTGTGTACGATTTAGGCTATATCAATTTTTGGAAAAGTAGGCGGTGCAACGCCCCCCGGCTATATAAAATTTAAATTCTTCATAGCTCTGAACACATTTGGTCTAAATTAATGATTTCTGGATATGTGTGTCCTTTAGTCAAGATTTATGTAATTTTGGAAAAGTGGGCGGTGCCACGCCCACATTTTTTGTGTTTTGTTTGTACTTCAATAATGTCCAAAGTTTATGGTCGATCTCTTTTAAACTTTCAAGATTGGTTAAGAAAATTGTTGTGTACGATTTAGGCTATATCAATTTTTGGAAAAGTAGGCGGTGCCACGCCCCCAGGCTATATAAAATGTAAATTCTTCATAGCTCTGAACATATTTGGTCTAAATTAATGATTTCTGGATATGTGTGTCCTTTGGTCAAGATTTATGTAATTTTGGAAAAGTGGGCGGTGCCACGCCCACATTTTTTGTGTTTTGTTTGTACTTCAATAATGTCCAAAGTTTATGGTCGATCTCTTTTAAACTTTCAAGATTGGTTCAGAAGATTGTTGTGTACGATTTAGGCTATATAAATTTTTGGAAAAGTAGGCGGTGCCACGCCCCCAGGCTATATAAAATTTAAATTCTTCATAGCTCTGAACATATTTGGTCTAAATTAATGATTTCTGGATATGTGTGTCCTTTAGTCAAGATGTATATAGTTTTGGAAAAGTGGGCGGTGCCACGCCCACATTTTTTGTGTTTTGTTTGTACTTCAATAATGTCCAAAGTTTATGGTCGATCTCTTTTAAACTTTCAAGATTGGTTCAGAAGATTGTTGTGTACGATTCAGGCTATATCAATTTTTGGAAAAGTAGGCGGTGCCACGCTCCCAGGCTATATAAAATTTAAATTCTTCATAACTCTGAACATATTGGGTCTAAATTAAAGATTTTTGGATATGTGTATCCTTTAGTCAAGATGTATATAATTTTGGAAAAGTGGGCGGTGCCACACCCACATGTTTTGTGTTTTGTTTGTACTTCAATAAGTTCAAAGTTTATGGTCGATCTTCTCTAAATTTCCAGATTGGTTCAGAAGATTGTTGTGTACGATTCAGGCTATATAAAATTTAAATCATTATAACTTTGAATATTTTTGGTCTAAACTAATGATTTTTGGATATGTGTGTCCCTTGGTCAAAAATTATACAATTTGGGAAATGTGGGCGTGGCACCTGTTGATCTGTTTTAAACTTTTCCAATACGTTAAAATCTTCGTTGGGTACGACATATGTACATAGGCTACATTTGTAAATTCTTTGGAAAAGTGGGCAGTTCCAAGACCACAAGCTAAGTGATATTTCAATTCGTTATATCCCTGAATGTATTTGCTTTAGTGACATTTTAACGTTCTTAAATCTTAATCAACGCACTTAATTTTTTTTGTTTGTTATTGCCGTTCATACATATCCAGAGTATTATAGGTAGATATTGGATATAATTAAATAAGTACTAACTATACATCTGCTCAGCAGCGCATAATGGTTTTTGTCATACCCATTGAGTTCAAAAGATCCGTTTTTTGAGTTGGACATCCAAAAAATTTATTTGTTTATACCAAAGACTTTAAAGCCACAAACATTGTATATCCTAAAGCACTGCAATAAATGGAATGTTAAAAGTTAAAGAAAAATATTTGAAAATGTATCTCTAGGGAAGTCACTGGTCAGGCAGAACAACGTCTGCCGGGTCTGCTAGTCTATATATATAAAAATGGAGGGAAAAATGTATAGTAACTCATCAATTGAGAACGGCTGGACCGATTTCACAAATTTTTTTTTATTGTATTTGTTTGTGACCCCGAATGTATTTTAACCATATGCGTATCAAATTAAAATGAATCCCTATTTCCCTTGGTCATCGCATCACGCCTGAATGGATAAACTAATTGCAAAAGTTAAATTAGGTTATGTCGATTTGCTATTCTTTTTTCAATTCAGTTCGCAGTTTTGGGTTGTTGGAATATATTAACTGACGATAATTCTTTCATTTAGGTGTCACCTCCTAAAAAAATTTAATGCATGTCGTGAAATAAAAAAATTAAGAATATTCGACGATTTAATAAGATGCTTTAGTGAACATCTAAGAAAGGCGAAAATTTAAAACATTCATTAATGATATCTTAATAAATGGTAAAAAATTTAGATCAAATCAAAACTGTAGGGAAATTCACCACATTCACCAAAGTTCAAATAACTAAATTTATAGATTGAAATACACTATGGCTGGGTAAGAAAGATAGTTCGAGCAAATTGTGCTACGCAATAAGGTAAGATACATATGTGTAAATGAAATACGCCCTAATTTTTGGCAGAACAACGTCTGCCGGGTCTGCTAGTAATAGTATGTATTTTGAATGCTGTTTTTTTCTTCACGCAGTTTTATCTGTGAAAAAATGGGTTTTGAACATCGGTTAAATCTTGGACCGGTGCTACACGGAATATTTTCATACAGGGAGTAATTTTCAGGTTTTAATGCGAAGCTGTGTTTCAGAGATCGATCGAAGTGTGGACCGCGAGGTGGTTATACGATATGGGTAGCAAATGAAAGTTATATCGACAGATGTTCCCTATCGTTTTAGCATCAGCTAGCCGGCGTCAAATTAAATGGAATCGCTGATAGACCCAATAAATGTAAAATAGCTGACACTACGTATGCTCATTTACAAAAAAATTACACTGGATCACAAATTCCAACTTTTTTTCTGCACCAGAGACGCCATAGTGAAATTCCTATGTAAAATCACCTCCTAATTCCGAAAATCAAAGTTATTTTTACTTGAATGGTACCGTTTTTGAGATATTTACGATTTACCGTTATTTCAAAAAACAAAAAAGATGGATCCACATAATCGTGTATATCTCAAGAACAAATTGAGCTATTCGAAAACGGTTTGAAAAATTTGAAAGCTTATAAAATTTACTATAATCAGTACATACAACACTTTTTGCTAGGTCCTGCAGATTCAAACATAGTGAACAATCATTACGGATTCCCCCCTCTAAGCTCTGTTTTATTACAAAAAAAAACAAGCTATCAGTGAACAAAATCGATGAACTAATACAAAAGTTATAAGCATTCAAGTAAATATATACATTTAATGCTTAAGTACCCTACTGGTACATATGTGTTAGTATTCGTACATCAGTTAGCTAGCAGGTAGATTTTCGAAAAGTTATTAGATACAAAAAGCTGTTAGTGTCGTTTTCTCAAACCTAGGTACATTTTAAACAAGAGCATATTTTTGAGGCAGGTAGTGTTTTCTTTGTAGAACTAGGGAACCTTTTTGTTTAGGTAGGCTTGAATTTTTACTGGATCTAAGTATAAATAAGAGTACATGCGCCTTGTTCCTTCATAATATCTGCAAGGCTCGCCGGATACTGTTCAGTTTATAATTGCAGTTTATAACCCGTCATTTACTTAAAAATAAAAAATGAATAAAAGGGCGCGAGAGTTTGAGTGTACAAATGATCCAGATATGTTCTGTTTCATCTGCGGTCAATTTATTGTTAAAAGTATGAGACGAGTGTTTTCAAATCCTTTGAAAGTTACATACTATAAGTGTTTTGGAATTGAGCCTAAAAACCATGGACACCGACCACTGTGTGCACCACATGCCGAGTCGGATTGATTTCTTCGGAAACCGGAACAAAAAGGTACGTTGTAAAAATTAGGAATTTGTTCCCTTTTAATGCATAGCTGACTAATTTCTGAAACTATCTATTTAGGCGACGTGTGAAATTTATTACACCAATGAAGTGGAGGGAACCAACTTGCCATTCAACGGACTGCTATATTTGTACTACAAAAGTACTTGGTGTTGGAAAGTCCAGAAAAGTAACCTATGCGAGCGTATCTACAGTGTCATTACCAGAACTAATTTCAACAGAAGCGACATTGCCAGAATCAAATTTAACTTTAGTTCCGGCTCCAGTTTCATTGTCAACAGTAGTATCTGATTACGCGGCATCATGTTGTACTGAATTTCAACCGGAAAACGAAAGAAATTCTTTGTCACAACTCAATGATTGGATAAGGGATTTGGAATTGTCAAAGGAAAAGGCCGAACTACACGCCTCTCGAATGCAACAATTTAAATTTGTTTCATCCGATGTTAAGGTAACATATTATAGAACTCGTCACGAAGAATTTTCCAAGTACTATACGAAGGAGGACAGTGTTTGTTACTGCAAAGACATTGCTGGTCTATTCAAACAATTTGGTGAACCATATGATTCAAAAGAGTGGCGATTGTTCATAGACGGCAATTAATTAAGTTTAAAGGCCGTATTATTGCATATTGGCAACCAAAAGCCATCTATCCCGATTTCAATGCAAATGGGGTAGCCGAGCTCGTCAAGACCACTACATCATAAAGGATTGGCCAGAACGAATCGAGTTTCAAGTTGGGGTAGATAACATAAAATACTCTCCACTTATAAAGAAGGAAAAAATAATTCTACCTCCGCTCCACATCAAGCTCGGCCTTGTCAAAAACTTTGTGAAGGCTTTGGACAAAGAAGGCGAAGCTTTTCATCATTTGAAGACAATCTTCCCAGAGATTTCAGAAGCAAAAATAAAGGAGGGCATTTTTTTTGGACCGCAAATAAGGAAAATGATGACCAATAACCATTTCAAAGAACTATTGTCACCAGTGGAGGCAGCAGCGTGGGATTCTTTTGAAAAGGTCGTTACTTCTTTTTTAGGCAAACACAAAAGTCCTAACTACGAGATGATAGTGAACGACTTAATCAAAAACTATGCGGAAATGGGTAAATAAAAAAACATATTATAGTAAATTATATATTACATAAATTTACATGAGAATATATAGCCATAAATCTGAATTCATCGTCCAGTTCCGAACAAACAAGAACGGGAAAAATATAAACAAAAAATTTGTTCTGAATTGAAAGATAAATCCAGCCTAAGAAAATTATATACTAATGTGTCACTTATGTATTTATCTAATTTACGTTTTTATTTTCTTTCAGGAGTAAATATGTCTTTAAAAATTCATTTCTTACACTCCCATTAAATAAACGCAAACGTCAAGCTGTGTAGTTGTGTTTTTATTTTCTCTGTGATTTTCTTTAACAATTAAATAATTTCTTGATATTCTAAAAATCAAAAGTTACCTTTAAAGTTAAAAAAGAGTTAAATATTTAATGTGCTTCACAACTTGGTGTGAAAAAGTTTACTTAAAGCTTTGAATAGTGATAAATTACCTAAATTCATTACACTGATTTTGTGTGTGCCGAGTTTCTTTTTTTGCATATTTTATTTGTTGCATTTGAAAGGCTCGTACTTTACATTGTAATTGTTGTTGTGTGCTGATTTGCTTTTTTAATATCTCTTTTGTTACAGCTGTTTGCGTGGTTTATTAAACGTCAATTACAGTGTGTCTAAAACTGCTCGCTCAGTTCTGTGCCCTTCAAACTGTCAGGGTTGCTTTTTCTTGTGATTTGATAACATTAATTTTCATTTTCATAAAACTAAATTTTTTATCTCTTAATTTTTTATATTTCTTTTAATTAACTTTTTTAAAAAAATGTCGTGCTTGTTTGAAAATTGTCAGATTAAAAGCGAGTCCGAACGCTTTGTAGCGTGCTGGCTGTGCGATGGACTTGTCCACGCAAAATGCGCCGGGTTAACTGGTAGGATAGCTGACTTAATCAACGACGGCAAAGGCCTGCGCTGGTCCTGTGCTAAATGTCGATCGTCGGAAGTTGAGCTATGTAAAACCTTTAGGCACATTAGAAACGGGTTTTCTGAAATCGCCAAAGATTTTTCACTGCTGACTGAAAAGTTCAAGAAGTATGAAAATATTTTCAAGACTTTAAAGCCTGTAGTTTTAGATTTGGAATGCCCTGAAAATCGCGAAGCCAATCGCGAAAACACGAGCAGACGTACGGTTGATCTGCCTACTACATCAACGGCGCTGAACTTGCCTCCAGCCATTGAACTTATAGATTTGGCATCTCCAGTACCTAGTACGGTTGTTCGGGCAACGTCCAAAAACGCCCCCCCAAGGTCAACAAATAAAAAAACCATGGAACCTCCAACTATTGCGATGGAGTCCGAACCGATTGTTAGAAAGCTGGTTGTGGTCCCTCAAAAAAAATCGATTTTTGTGTCTCGGTTCCATCCAGACACTACTGAAGATGATTTGAGGTACCATATTTCTTCTAAGATTAAAGATAAAACCTTCACTGTTAGAAAATTTAATTTCGGTTACCAACGGAATATGTCTTCGTTTAAAATTGACGTATCCGGAAAAGATTTTGACTCTCTTTTAGACAGTTCTTTTTGGCCTCCCGGGGCTCTTGTGCGGGAATTTGAGTACAGGCCGAACAGAAATGCTGACAACGTAGCTAAAATTTCTCGTAATGTTGAGTCAAAAAACTGAGTTCTAAGTCCGTGAATATCTTCTACCAAAATGTCAGAGGTTTAAATACCAAATTAAATGATCTGTATTTGAAATCTTTCCATTGCAGTTATAACGTTATTGCTTTTACCGAAACTTGGCTAAAACCGCATGTTTTCAATTCCGAGTTTTTTTGTAACGAATATCAAGTTTATAGACATGATCGCTTGAACAAGGTCGGAGGTGGTGTTCTAATTGCCGTTCATTCCTCCATTCCTTCAGAGGAGGTTAATGTACCTAACACGGATTCCATTGAGTTTAAATGCGTCCGCATCCAGCTAGAGAACGTGTATATGTACTTATCTGTTTGCTACATCCCTCCAGCATCTGATCTTTCAATCTACATGCAGCATGTCTCTCTGCTCAAAACTGTTAACTTATTGACTAAAGCTTCTGACTCGATGATTGTTTTAGGTGATTTCAACCTACCGCATATATCGTGGAACATATCTAATGGAAACATTATTCCAAATCCATCCAAACTGGGCTTCAATGACTTTTTGGATGGAATTTCCGATCTCTGCCTTAGTCAAATAAATGTTAACGCTAACAAGTTTGGTAAAATCTTAGATTTAATTTATGTTGATGATAAAAACAAATTTTCTGTAAATCGTTGTGATCCGTTGGCTTTACCCGAAGACGTCTACCACCCTTCTATGGAAATATTGCACGAAACCTTAAGTAATGGCCAATGTACACAATGCTGCTCAATTAGTAACTTTGATTTTAACTTCTCAAAAGCCAACTATAAGAAATTAAATAGAGAACTGTCTAAATTAACTTGGCCTGAGCTTTGTGGCGATATCGATTCAAATGTTTTACACTTTAATCAAACTATTTACTACTTATTTGAGAAGTTTGTTCCTAAACGTAAAATAACATATGATCATCCAACGCAAGCTTGGTTTACTAAAGAGCTTATGATGTTGAAAAATAGAAAAACGCGTTCTTTCAAATTATTTAAGAAATCGGGGTTAAACAAACATTACTTGTTGTATTCTGTTCTACGTAAGAGGTACATCGACTTGCATAAAAAGTGCTATAAAGCCTATATCTCTAAAACAAAAAGAGACATTATTCGCAATCCGAAGTCATTTTATGATTTCGTAAATTCTAAACGAAAAGTAGTGGGATTTCCCTCAGCCATGAAATATAAAGATATTTTATCTAGCGATAATCAAGATATCGCAAATTTCTTTGCGCAATTTTTCACTTCTAACTATTCTGCCGTCACCAATTCTGACTTTGTAAATTATCCCTATGAGCTACATGGGAACAATTTAATTAGTTGTCCAACTATATGCGCCAATGATGTTCTTGTTTATCTGAAAACCTTGAAGGAATCTTTTAAATGCGGTCCTGATAGAATTCCTACATGCTTCTTGAAGAAGTGTGCTAACAATATTTACAAACCCCTTACCAATTTGTTCAATCTGTCACTAAAGTGTGGTGTTTTTCCAACAGCATGGAAAGAGTCGTTTCTTCTACCGCTTCATAAAAGCGGAAGCAGGGCTTCTATAGAGAACTATCGTGGCATAGCGAAGCTGTCTGCCATCCCAAAAATGTTTGAAGCTATTGTTACCAATCAGCTTACGAATCCTATCTCTACCTTGATTTCTGACTGTCAACACGGGTTCTGTAAGGGAAAGTCCACCGTTACAAATTTACTTGAATTTACAAATCATGTCTCAAATGGCTTTAGAAAAAATCTGCACACCGACGTTATTTATACTGATTTCAGCAAAGCTTTCGATAAAGTGTGTCACTCGTTACTTATTCATAAACTAGATCAGTTGGGTTTCCAGCCGGGTCTCAATCGCTGGATCTCTTTTTACCTTAGCGACAGAATACAAAAAGTAGTGTTTAAAAATTGTGAATCCGATGTTATTTATGTCTCCTCTGGAGTTCCTCAAGGAAGCCATCTGGGCCCGATTCTGTTCTTGTTGTTTATAAATGATATTTCTACAGTAATAGAATTTTCGAAAATGTTAATGTATGCCGACGATGTAAAGCTTTTCTTGTCATTCGCATCACCCGAAGATAGCAATAAGCTTCAATCAGATCTAAATACACTAGTTACTTGGTGCGATTTAAATTATATGCCGCTTAATCTAAAGAAATGTAAATACATGCGTTTTTCGAGAGGAATTTCACAGCCAGCTTCCTATACAATTAACAATTACAATCTTGAGCAAATATATGATTTTGTTGACCTTGGGGTTACTATGGATTACAAACTCAGTTTCAACTGCCACATTAACGTAACAGTCAATAAAGCTAGAGGCGTTCTAGCATTTGTTAAACGATGGTCTAAAGAATTTAGCGACCCTTATGTAACTAAAACTCTCTTTACTACATTATTCAGACCGATACTTGAATACGGTTCTATAATTTGGAACCTGCGTTACCAGGTCCACGTGGATCGCTTAGAATCAGTTCAAAAACAATTTTTACTATTTGCCTTAAGAGATCTTCACTGGGATCCCTTGTATAATTTGCCATCGTATACGAGTCGCTTAAAACTAATTAATCTTCACAGCCTTTCTAGTCGGAGAGAAATGCTTGGAATTGTCTTCATGATTAAATTACTAAATGGTTCAATCGTAAGCCCGTTTCTTTTGAGCGAAGTGAACTTCAATGTACCTTCTCGCATATCAAGACATTTTAAAGCACTTATCTTGAAGCAGTGCCGGACTAATTTTGAATTAAATGAGCCTTTTCGTTGTTTGTGTCAAGATTATAATTCTCATTCTGGTACGTTCGATATCTCAGACTCACTATACAGCATAAAAAAGTCGATTCTTTCTATCCTAAATACATAGCAACAAATTTTTTTTTTCATATCCTTTGATTCTTATCTTTATTCTTAACAATAACTTTTCGTTGTCAACTAATTATTTATTAATTGTGTAATCTTTTTTACTTAGCTGATGAGGTTTTCTCTGTAGCTGAGCAGTTTTAGATCTCGACGATTAACAAACCAAACCACTTAAATTTTTTCCCGCAAAATCTTGGCGACGAAAGTGACGAGCATGGCGAAAGGTTTCACCAGCAAATGAAAGTGATTGAAAGTCGGTATCAAGGATTCTGGGATGTCGCTATGATGGGCGACTACTGTTGGTTTCTCATAAGAGAAACCGATCCTAATCTAAATAAGCGTCAAAACAAGACACATAACTTTTTCAATTATAAAATAAGATCATAGAGTTAAGACAGAACCATATGTACATACATATGCTATTATTTGTAGGGTACTTAAGTATTAAATGGATATATTTACTTGAATGCTTATAACTTTTGTATTACTTCATCGATTTTGTTCACTGATAGCTTGTTTTTTTTGTAATAAAACAGAGCTTAGAGGGGGGAAAAAATATCTGCAAAAAAACAAAAAGTTTTCGAGATGCTTCCTCGCAAAGTACAATTTTTTTTTATATTTTTACAAAAAAATGTTAAAAATCCGTAAT
This sequence comes from Sphenella marginata, assembly GCA_951509765.1. NCBI lineage: Eukaryota > Metazoa > Arthropoda > Insecta > Diptera > Tephritidae > Sphenella > Sphenella marginata. Next base: position 44,624,117 of record OX608078.1, read on the forward strand.
GATTGTTCACTATGTTTGAATCTGCAGGACCTAGCAAAAAGTGTTGTATGTACTGATTATAGTAAATTTTATAAGCTTTCAAATAGCTCAAATTGTTCTTGAGATATACACGATTAAGTGGATCCATCTTTTTTGTTTTTTGAAATAACGGTAAATCGTAAATATCTCAAAAACGGTACCATTCAAGTAAAAATAACCTTGGTTTTCGGAATTAGGAGGTGATTTTACATAGGAATTTCACTATGGCGTCTCTGGTGCATTTTGGCTGTAAACCAGTGTTATTAATGGAAGTAATTTCTTAAATAAAAAACAAAAATTCATCAATTTCAGTAAAAAACTTTTGTAAATGAACAGGTAGGTCTACTATTCTGCCATTGAGTTATTAATAGATTCAAATATTGGGAATATGGTGTATAACGCCGACGAATTAATATCAAAAGTTTACCCGAATATAGAAGAACTATGAAGTAAGCCGTATACATGGCTATGTCAACGGGCCATTGTTGCACCAAGAAACAAAACAGATGACGATATTAATAACGTTATCCTTGATAAAGTACCCGGCGAAGTCAGAGAGTATTTGTCAAAGCGAAAATGCGGTACATTACCCGATTCAGTTCTTGAATTCACTAAATCCCTCGGGCTTACCACCTTATAAAATAAAATTAAAACAAAATATTCCAATTATATAACTGCGCAACCTTAAGCCACCGAATCTACGTAATGGAACCGGATTGCAAGCGAAACAAATGCATTATAACATCTTAGAGACAACAATCCTTACAGGTCCTGCGATTGGAGAGGTGACATTCATGCCTCGCAACGACACATTAGCAGAAATCAATAAAAAAACGGAATAAGTGATGCACTCCTTTTTTTCAATTTACACATTTATATGTATGTATGAGTGTATCTGATCCTGATTGGAAATATACTTTACTTGAATTATAAAAATGTGTTTTTGTAGTGTAAGTAAACAATTATTTGAGTTGGCAAATTCTGGGTTTGAAGAGAGATATCTCTAAACAATTTATTCAACTTAATATGTATACTATGTTAATATATAAAGAAAACACAATGGTATTGCGAACAACGTCGCACACGGGCAGCTAGTTTGTTTATATTTAAATTAAAGTGGTTATTATGGATCATTATAAGTAGGTTAAATTTTTTCTTGTAAATAGTTAGTGACTTCAGGCAAAAAATGAAGTCATTTAGTGACTTCACAAAATGACTTCAAAGTCATGACTTTTTTTTATTCTTTATTCAAAAGTGGAGTCAATGAATGGATTCGAAATTTGAAGTCATTGAATAAGACTTCAACTGATTTCATTCGCATATGAGTGCATTTTTACAACCCTGGTCGAGTGTAACACGAAAAGGTATGTTATGAAACTGACTGTTGGGGTAAGGCAAAGGTGGCATGTGGCATGGTGGTCGTCCCGCTAGCTCGCCGGGTGGGGTGTGCTTTTGCTCACCTGCCTTACCTGCAGCTAAACATAAACGAAAAAGAGGTTCATGCCTGTGAGGAAAGATAGATACACATGACGTCAGTCCGTGTCAGGTGGAGTCATCCCGCCCCTTCCTACGTTTCGTACGTAGCCTTGGGCTTCGCTATGACTCCGCATACCGAGCGAAGCCCCCTCAGCCTGACGCAAGTCCGTCCGTCCACGTCCTACGTCCCTAGCCTGTCCCGTCAGTCATCGTATCCTCACACCCACGTCCCCTATTGCGCCTTAGAGAAACACCTACACCAAAGGTAGTTACTTACCACCCAATACTAAAATATTCCAACAAAAAAAAAAATAGCAAAAATATTCACATTTGGTGGATACAATTTAATGGGTAACAAAATCCCCTTAACCTAGGTACAAATTTTATTATTAATTCACAAATGAAATGACCTAAAACTATACCAAATAAGATATTTCAATGTAGTTGAATTTTGAATTCTTACACTTCTAACGCAGAAAAATGTTAATAAAAAAATTAGATAATGAAAAAGCAAAGGAAAATATAATGCTCGGGTCACCCTAATGCACACTTAATCTGCTATGTTAAATTCAATTTAGGCTTATCTTTCAACGCTACCGAGCGATTCTTTTAAAGACAAACAAAGTTTACAATAAAAAAAAAGGTGAGAGTTGAGAAAATCTTTCGTATAACGGGTTTTCTTTTACAAAAAAAACTAAATTGATAGATTTGTATATAGGTATGTATATATATGTACAACAAACCCAATATGTATGTAGATATGTATATTAGTACAATGCTTGACTCACCTTCAGCCTTCCAGCGTTATGGTACCAGAGCGCGGGTTCTGTAAAAGAGTAGGAGAGATTGGCGAACATACGTGTTACATTTATACATACATATGTCTACAGATAAGCACCCACTCATTGGTCACTCTGACAGCTAATCACTCCCTCTTGGTTCGGGGCAGCGAGCGGGTCGATTAAATGCCAGTCGCGCCAAAACTTGCCAGCATACCAAGTGGTGGACCGTGCTTCAAAAATATTTGCTATGGGGATCTATTTTATATATCCTCCAAAATGTTTAAATGTTTACCCATGTAACCACGCGACGGTAAATTAAAATTCTTAAGTGAAACAAATTAAAAAAACAGGTAAAACAAAATCAATGTGCAAAAAAGTTAAAAATAAACAGCTTATAGCGAAAAGACCATAAGCACTTTAATTGTGTACGAACAAAACGACGTACATAGCAAGAAATCAAAACTTAGTGCTTGAGCGAATTTCGACCAAAAAAAAAACCCAAAAACCTATATACGCATAAACTATAATATTATGATCTTTACGCTACCAACAACACGCAGTCTTAACAGGGCCGCCGGACCACAGCATCAATAAACCTGGTATTCTTTTGCTTTTTTTTTCTTTTTTTTTTTCTACAACAACAATTTACCTAAACAAAAGGAAATCATTAGGTATAAAATTAAATCTAAAAATACCAACAAAATTTCAGATAAAGTAGGAAGATAATTGAGTGTCCCGTTCTCTGCTTCCGCTGCGCTGGTGTCTCCTCGATCTCTCGGAGCGTGTTGTCGGCGTGCGCTCCGGATTTATCTATGCCTTCTCACTTCCACGTTTGAATCAGCGGTCGATGACCCTTTTACTTTACTTCCAGGCGATCAGCTGTGCCTTGGGTCTTGCTATGCAGGTGCTGGGTATCTATGGGTTTGAATAACTTACTTGGTGTTTGGTGGTTTTTTACTAACGCTCTTTGTTGTGGTTTCTGGTGGTTTTTAGTAACGCTCTTTGTTGTTGTTTCAGGTGGTTTCTAGTAACGCTCTTTGTTGTTGTTTCAGGTGGTTTTTAGTAACGCTATTTGTTGTTGTTTCAGGTGGTTTTGAGTAACGCTCTTTGTTGTTGTTCCTGGTGGCAGTTGTGCCCCCACTCACACCTAGATACCGCTTGGTTGCTACCTTGATTTCAGTCGGGAACCTTCAATGCTCCAGTTTACTATTCCAACGCTTGGATACAAAATCCTAATATGAATCTTCCAGCTTCTTGTTGTTTTTTTCACTCGCGACTTACAACTTTCGCTTTTAAAATAATACTTTAGTTCACTGCACACTTAGCTTAGATCACCAACCGCACTTGGAGGAAAAGCTTTTGTAATCCCTGGTTTGCCGCCGTTAACACTCTTTTATACCCTTAAATTTCGGTATGTTAGTATAACTGATTCCCTCATTGTTTTTGCACCTAATTGCTGAATTTTCTTTCTACTTTCGCCAGCAACCAATGCTCACACAAACGCACTTGCACTGCATTATCGTCCCACAGAGTTAGCGAAGTTTCCCGCCAATATCATTTCTTTGGCAACAGCCTTGCTTTCTTTTGCAACCTTTGAAACACACATACATACATACATGAACATACAAACATAAAGCGAACAGGACAGATGAGGCAAGGCTGGCCTTACAGGCTCGCATCCGCAGATGTTGCCGGCAGCATGGAGCGTGTGCGTAAAAGAATTCATAACGCCACTGGCCGTTTCCGATGTCTTTGCGCCCAACGTGTGGCTTCGACCCACGACCAAATGCCGGGCTATCCCCTTACCTATTCTTTATCTAGCTTAAGGTAACGCGTTCTTATTGGCAGCACTCAGAATGACTTCACATATTGACTATCAACACCTGTATCCCAGATTTATACCAAATGACTATCACGACCTGCAGGTTATACTTAAAGCGGGTAAGTATCTAAGTCTACGTCTATCACAGTTTTGCAGATTAGGAAAAATGGTCAGTATCTAAGCCTAAATCACAGGTGGGTATCTATATCTATATCACAGTTTGGCAGATTAATAAAAATGGTTGTCAATAAATAGATAAGTAAATAAATAAGTTATTGAATAAGCAAGTGGATAATTACAAAAAAAATAATTTCAAACAAATAAATAAATAATTAATAAATAAATACGAATATAATTAAAGACGTATAAATAATTGTCAACATAGAACATGAAACACTTCCACGTACACTACAGCCAACATAAGAAAACTACATGCAACATATATTTATGCAACAAAAATATCTTTTGCGTTGTATACGCAGATTCTCTTCCCACTGGTATCGCCGAGTTCGTACATTGAATTTCCAATCGCTTTCAGGACTGCATACTTAACTAGCTTTGGCGCAAGCTTAGCGTTGTAGCTTTCAATCTTCGAACTCTGCTTGAAATTTCGGCGGTATACCACTTGTCCGGTTTGGAATTTCACATCCCTACTTCGAGTATTATAACCTCTTTGACTTCGCTCGTGCGCCTGTTTTAGCTCGTTCATTATTGAGTCTCTAATACTCTGTAACTTATCCACTCTAACCTCTACCTTTATATCGGCGTCTTTAACTGCCCCCAGTTTGCGGCATACTTCATACGATGCCCCATGTTGCATCATGCGCATGCCAAAGGCGGCATAGTATGGGGAGCAGTTTATGGAAGTGTGTATCGCGCTGCGAAGGGCAAAGGCCGCATCGCTGATACACCTGTCCCAATTCCGTTGGTTCTCCTTGATGAAGAATCGTACTAATTGAAGCACCGATCGATTTACTCACTCCGCTGCATTCCCTTGGGGTGAATAAAAGGCCGTGCGTATATGTTTTGCTCCATATTTTTCTAGGAACTTTCCAAACAGATCCGACACAAATTGTTTACCATTATCGGAATGTACAAATTCTGGTACTCCAAAGATGTGAAAAACTTCTTTTTCTAAAAACTTAACTACTTCTACAGACGTGGCTTTACGCATAGGTTTTAGGAACACAAACTTAGAAAAATGGTCGAGACAAACAAACACATAAACATTACCATCACAAGTACGTGGGTATGGACCCATAAAGTCGATAAACAAACGTTGGAAGGGTCTTTCAGTTACGTGTTGTTTTCCCATGGGTGGTTTGTGAAACACGTTTTGGGTTTTGTTCCCCTTACAAACTTCGCAGTTTTTAAGGAAATTTCGGACATCCGCTACCATACCAGGCCAGTAGTACTTCTCGCGTGTGTCGCACGTGAGAAAGCTCCCTTACTTACAACGTCTAGGTCGAAAGCCTGCGAAAAGTCTACACCTAAATATACCTCTTGTTGGAGTCCTGGCACGAGGAAAAACTCTAATTCTTTCAGTACTCCATCCCATAAAACTGGAAGTGTGATAGCACCTACCACCGGTGTTTTGTTTGTCTAAGCTTGTGATGCTATCCTCTCTTCCTTCTACTAGATGTTCATAATTTTTACCTAGGCAACAAGCGCCAGCCCCCGAATCCAATAATGCTACGACATCTTTGTCCCCAATTTTAGTTTGAGCAAAAAAACGATTATCTCCTCTCACAGTCACAATGGTTGAGATTATTTTGTGACGTATGCGCATCATGGCCTTTCTCTTCTCTCGCATCTTATTAATTTTTTTGATAATTCCTTCTCTTTTTGTTAGGCACGATCTCCTCGCAAAAGATCCTGTGCCGCGCTTCCTCGTACTCTAACTTCCTTTGGTGCAGACTTTTTGGCTCGGTTTTCCCTATTCTAGAACTTGCCCCATCTGCTATCTCACCTTTCCTCTTTAAAATTTGGTAACTGGGTTGGACTCCGGGTAGTCTGTCCCCTGGCGACAGCTCCCGGAAATCTCCGCCAGTTGGGAGTTTCCCTTCCCAGCTTAATATACACAAAAGGACATATCACCTCCACAAGCAAAACACACCATGTTATGGAACGAGGACTTACAACAATTCTCTTTTTTCAACTCGACCGGGTTTTTAACAAAGAAGTCAACAGGCATTCCACACGAAAAACATAACATTAAGTGAAAGGGCGACGCACAAAACGAACTAGTGGCGGGTTTGGGGTTAAAAGGCTGCCTCTGCGGTGCCGCGTTTCCTTGAGTTGCTGGCGTTTGCTGCTGGAACGGTGGCTTCCGCTGGACCGGATTGGTGATCGCGTCTACGGGGTTCCGATTGATCCCTTCAACCCCAGGTGCCGCCTCGGGATTCTAGTTCGCTGACCGCCTTAGACCTACTTTTATTCTCTCGTAGGCGGAAAGTTAAATTGCGGACCTCACCGTAGAAATCGTCGAACCCTTCCAGTGGCTGTTGTTTGCGTTCCACAATTTCGCGTATAATTTCGTAGTCGGACTCCGCTGCCTTGAAGTGGGCTAGCAGCTCTGCTTTCAGCTCAAAATACCCAAACCCTGGTTCGTCAGCATGGTCTTCCAGGACTTGCCAGTACCACTTCAAGGCAGCGCCCGTTACGAGACAATGGAAATCGGTGAAGAGCTGAAAGTGCGATATGTTATGTGCTGCCGCAACTTTTCTGTACGAAAAACGAAGCTCTCCACCGTGATTCCCTTGCTTGTACCATCAAATTTAACATGCCACTTGTCCAGGTCCAACTTCTTCCACTTTGGTGGATCCTGCATTTTAACTAACGAACCTGAAACCTGTGTAGCATTTGGATCGATACGCTGGCTGGCTGTCTCGTTCCTAACGTTCCTAGATTCGGGAGTTGATGCCAGAGCAGGCTGGTTACCTAATGCATGTGCCGATGTCTCCATGTCAGCTACCCGGTTGCTGAGGTTCGCAACGTTATGACGGATATTTCGGACCTCGTTCATATACTGCACCATCACCTTGTTTTGTTGCGCCATCATCGCCATCATATGGCTCAGCTGGTTGATGTTGATGGCCGTTGAACCCGCTCCGACTTGCCGTTGTCCCGAACCCTCAGCACCCTGGTTCGCTGATGCCGTCCGCTTTGGAATTGCACCACCCACTGCCCCAGACTGGTCTGTATCTGTCATCTCAAAAAGCTGGTCGATTTTCCGCGAAAAACTCAGGCTGTTCTCTCCTTCGCAAATGGACACGGTAATAGTCACCCTAACTATTGGCGGATGCTCCTGTTCCCAAGCTGAACCAAAAATCCGCGAAGCGCACCTGTTGAAAAGGTCCGTGGGTAAAAAGTCTACAGGGTGGGGTATGCCTGTATCGATCTGGGTCAGGATGGATCCGACGATTTGGTTTTGCAATGCTCTAGTCACGCTCGGTGTGACTATCCTATCCGCGTTCCGTAGGCCCTGACCACCAGCAACTCCTTTCTGGGCTTCTCCTTCCTCCATACACAATAACGTCGCTTAGAACGGAAACGTTTCGCCCTAAACCACTTCGGTAATTCCGTGGGTGCGAACAGACAGGAAAGCGTATAACAAAGGACAGTGACCAAAAAAAATGAGGCAAAAATTTATTTAAGGCTAACAACGTTCTAGAGCTAAATTAAAAACCCAACACGCTGATTATTAAAAAAAATTCAGCAACTGGAAAGAAGAATTCAAGTAATGCAAAATAAGGTATTTTGTACTAAAAAATAAGTAATTCAAAATAAGGTATTTTTTGTACTAGAAAATAAACCTTAAAAACAAAATGATGAAAATTCTATTAAAAGCTGCAACCAAAATCTAACTTCAACGTGATTCCAGTTCCAGATAATAAAAATTTCCGTTGTAAGAAAGGAAGGAGAGTTATTAATGTAGTAAAACTACTAAATAAAAGGAACCTAGGCTAAACTTAAATAAAAAAGAAAAATTCCGGATCGGATTGCGACCGTTCAATAAAAGAAATTAAAAGTATTTGTAATTCAAAGGCAAAATACTGGTATAAAAAAAAAAATAGAACAAAAGGAAATGTAAAAAAAGTTAAGCCTAATAAGGGTTTATCAAAAAGTGGCCTTTCACAACTGTAATCCGTTCTAGAAAAAAAATAAAAAAATTTTAAACTCGATCAAAGCCCTACTAGGGTTATCGAAACGAAAGAACAATAGTTCAACAACTGTAATCAGTTTACAAAAAAAAAATAATTAGAAATTATATAAATAAAATTCAAGCCCGGCAAAGGGTAATTATAATAACAAAAATTAATAAAAATCCCAAACTTCTACCAACAATTCCGAAATTCAAAAATAAATGATTAACTCACTAGAAATTAACATAAATTATATAAAGTAAAAAGGTTTTGATTTGTAAAACAAATTGGTATTTAAGGTAAACAAAAAAAATTATATGTAATTATATAGCTTTCAAATAATTACTTAAAAAAAAGGTAAAGTAAAATAAAACTTTAATTTGAACTATAAAGTTTAAACGCGGTGAAGCAAAAAAAAAACAAATTCATAAGTTCGGTAGCGCTAGGAATCTGCTTATCAGGAAAAATGTTTGACCTCACCCTATGGGAAAAACTCCAAGGACCCAATTGAACGGACCAATGAATTAAAAGTAAGAACATACAAGGTCAATCAGAATGGTTTAACAAATAAAGGTATGTACAGACGTACATATGTATATATATTTATGTGTAAGTATATAAATATGAACAAAAAAAATCTAAAACAATAAAAACTGCAGTAGAACACAATACTGTACTGATATTTTGGTTTTCAACAAAAATAATTATTTTATCCACTTTATTGGTGTGTTGGTGTTGCACCTAGGCAAGGTCATAATGAGTGTGAGTGGTCCGTTTGTCACCAGTCTACGTCTAAGTCATCTAAGTCTCCCTACTAGTCCGTACTTCCAGTGTGGCATATCAAGGCCCATGTATTTGTTCCGAAGCCTGGTTGCTACACTGTCGAAAATTCACGTTTTGCAAGTGCACTGAAAACCTCACGTGTACGCAGTGCCGGACCACGCACACGGTAGCTTAACCAGTCACCTACACATTATAACGTCTATCTCCTAATATACTAGCCTTACCGCGGAATCCCACTTATTCGAGGGTTGCAGCTTTCATAAGGTACTTCCACGGTAAGACGAGTATCCTCCCTTGTACTTGTTATAGTGGCACATATCGCATTGGATTGGCCTAAGAGATGTTGCCACTACAACGGTCGTCAGTCTAGTCAAACAAAAGAAAAGAAAAAATAACCAAAAAAGAGAAACGCTGAGAGCAACTATCATCGAGAGAATTGAAGAAAATTAAAATAACGAGACCTAATTAGACAAAGATTTGATTATGAGAGAAAAAAAAGGTTATAAACTGGGCTATAGCGTTGGGCGCCATTGTTATGAAACTGACTGTTTGGGTAAGGCAAAGGTGGCATGTGGCATGGTGGTCGTCCCGCTAGCTCGCCGGGTGAGGTGAGTTTTTGCTCACCTTTGCCTTACCCCAACAGTCAGTTTCATAACAGGTATTTGAAAAATCCGCTATACCCTCAAATTTTTTTTTATTGTTAAAAACCCGTTTTTTCCATTTCTACTTAAAAAAAATTCATTAAAAAACGAATTTTCAACCGATTTCAAAATTCTCAACGGTTTTAAGTAGAGAATTGTTGACGCTTTCGAAATATATATAGTTTTATATGCATTTGAAAAAAGTATGATATGTTTTTTAAGCCAGAAGTTGAAATTTTTGGAAATTTCATCCGGTTTTCCGGTTTCGACGTAATTTTTTTGCCACTAATTAACAATGAATAAACCGGTGGCGCGAACTAACGTCAGTGGAATTAACGTCAGTGACGTTAATTCGCACCCAAAAAGCCACCATTCCCACTCTATGGGCTAGATCCATGGTTTTTATTTTATTTTTATTATCACCTGAAACTAATGATTACACTGGATCACAAATTCCAACTTTTTTTCTGCACCAGAGACGCCATAGTGAAATTCCTATGTAAAATCACCTCCGTATTTCGAAAATCAAAGTTATTTTGACTTGAATGGTATCGTTTTTGAGATATTTACTATTTACCGATATTTCAAAAAACAAAAAAGATGGCTCCACTTAATCGTGTATATCTCAAGAACAAATTGAGCTATTCGAAAACGGTTTGAAAAATTTGAAAGCTTATAAAATTTACTATAATCAGTACATACAACACTTTTTGCTAGGTCCTGCAGATTCAAACATAGTGAACAATCATTACGGATTTTTAAAATTTTTTTTTAAAAATATAAAAAAAATTGTACTTTGCGAGGAAGCATCTCGAAAACTTTTTGTTTTTTTGCAGACATTGCTGGTCTATTCAAACAATTCGGTGAACCATATGATTCAAAAGAGTGGCGATTGTTCATAGACGGCAATAAATTAAGTTTAAAGGCCGTATTATTGCATATTGGCAACCAAAAGCCATCTATCCCGATCGCGCATGCAGTAAATACGAAGGAAACATATGAGATAATGCAAAAATTGCTCAAGCTAATCAAATACGAAGAACATGATTGGAAAATATGTGCCGATCTTAAAGTCGCTGGAATGCTATGTGGTCTACAAAGTGGATACACAAAATACTGTTGCTTTCTATGCAAATGGGATAGGCTAGCTCGTCAAGACCACTACATCATAAAGGATTGGCCAGAACGAATCGAGTTTCAAGTTGGGGTAGATAACATAAAATACTCTACACTTATAAAGAAGGAAAAAATAATTCTACCTCCGCTCCACATCAAGCTCGCCCTTATCAAAAACTTTGTGAAGGCTTTGGACAAAGAAGGCGAAGCTTTTCATCATTTGAAGACAATCTTCCCAGAGATTTCAGAAGCAAAAATAAAGGAATGCATTTTTGTGGGACCGCAAATAAGGAAAATGATGACCAATAACCATTTCAAAGAACTATTGCCACCAGTGGAGGCAGCAGCGTGGGATTCTTTTGAAAAGGTCGTTACTTCTTTTTTAGGCAAACACAAAAGTCCTAACTACGAGATGATAGTGAACGACTTAATCAAAAACTATGCGGAAATTGGTAAATAAAAAAACATATTATAATAAATTATATATTACATAAATTTACATGAAATATATAGCCATAAATCTGAATTCATCGTCCAGTTCCGAACAAACAAGAACGGGAAAAATATAAACAAAAAATTTGTTCTGAATTGAAAGATAAATCCAGCCTAAGAAAATTATATACTAATGTGTCACTTATGTATTTATCTAATTTACTTTTTTATTTCTTTCAGGAGTAAATATGTCTTTAAAAATTCATTTCTTACACTCCCACTTAAATTTTTTCCCGCAAAATCTTGGCGACGAAAGTGACGAGCATGGCGAAAGGTTTCACCAGCAAATGAAAGTGATTGAAAGTCGGTATCAAGGATTCTGGGATGTCGCTATGATGGGCGACTACTGTTGGTTTCTCATAAGAGAAACCGATCCTAATCTAAATAAGCGTCAAAACAAGACACATAACTTTTTCAATTATAAAATAAGATCATAGAGTTAAGACAGAACCATATGTACATACATATGCTATTATTTGTAGGGTACTTAAGTATTAAATGGATATATTTACTTGAATGCTTATAACTTTTGTATTAGTTCATCGATTTTGTTCACTGATAGCTTGTTTTTTTTTTGTAATAAAACAGAGCTTAGAGGGGGAAAAAATATCTGCAAAAAAACAAAAAGTTTTCGAGATGCTTCCTCGCAAAGTACAAATTTTTTTATATTTTTACAAAAAAAAATTTAAAAATCCGTAATGATTGTTCACTGTGTTTGAATTTGCAGGACCTAGCAAAAAGTGTTGTATGTACTGATTATAGTAAATTTTATAGGCTTTCAAATTTTTCAAACCGTTTTCGAATAGCTCAATTTGTTCTTGAGATATACACGATTAAGTGGAGCCATCTTTTTTGTTTTTTGAAATAACGGTAAATCGTAAATATCTCAAAAACGGTACCATTCAAGTGAAAATAACTGTGACTTTCGGAATTAGGGGGTGATTTTACATAGGAATTTCACTATGGCGTCTCTGGTGCATTTTGGCTGTAAACCAGTGTTATTATATAGCGCGATTTTTTATTTCAAATTTTCATCTTACGTTATTAGCTATATACATATTCCCTTTATGTTATCTTTTTTGCCAATTCAGAAAGGTGCTCTGCACAAAAATGCCATGGATCCCGCCCCGAATTGGGGATCTGACCTAAGTCAATTTTCGGTTTTTTGTTGATAACTTTTCACTAAAACAAAAAAATTTCATTTCGACCTCGGATCATTGATACCAAAGTTGAGTTCCAAAGAAAACAATTACCATGAATTATTTCAACAAAAATTGTAATGTGAAATAAAACCATAATGGCCTTATTTTAATCCTTACATGGAAATAAAACCATATGGCCTCATTTCATACTCCATTGAGTTATAAGGCTGTCTAAGCTTTAGAGAAGGCGAGTTGTTTTTTAAGTTATTATTATTTTTTATTTTAGTTTATTATTTTGCTCAGGTGCTATGTGACTGTTTTGCTCAAATTGTATTTATTCATTTGGCTCAGGTTCTGACGACCATGTTTGCCTAAATGTTCAAAATTGTTCTTTGGAGAACGAGAGGGTATGTATGTATTATTGGTGGCGAGCACTGTTGGCTCTGAGGCATGGCGCGATTGGCTTCCTCATTTTCGCTTGGAAAAACCACACTTTTGCTTTCCCAAACATAAACTATATCTTCGAAATATTTTATAAGCTGATTGTGAATTACAATAGCATGCAATGCAAATAAAATAAACGAATGAAATAACCGTAGCTTATGTATGTACATATGTCGCTTAAACAAAGGCCATATGGCCTTATTGCCTCTCGATGACACATGTCCAAAGAGGTTCATTCATTGTTAATTAGTGGCAAAAAAATTACGTCGAAACCGGAAAACCGGATAAAATTTCCAAAAATTTCAAGTTATATCTTAAAGAACATATCATACTTTTTTCAAGTCAATAAAACACTATATATATTTCGAAAGTGTCAACAATTCTCTACGCAAAACCGTTGAGAATTTTGTAATCGGTTGAAAATTGGTTTTTTAATGAATTTTTTTTGTAAGTAGAAACTGAAAAAACGGTTTTTTAACAATAAACAAAAATTTGAGGGTATAGCAGATTTTTCAAATACCGTTTCGCGTTACACTCGACTAGATAAACAATCTTAGCTAGGTCGCTTGATGAGTGTCTTTATTTTTTTTTTGTAACACTGTATTATCTGCATAACCGTACCGAGAAAGGGTACTAGAGAAATCAAGCCGAATACCATTTTCGAATTAAAGATAATTTAAAGATAAAGCTTCAAAGATGCAACCGTTTTAATATCATTCGAATTAGAAACATTAGAACTTTCCGCTTAGGGTCTTTATATTTTGCTAAAAACTGTAGTAATGAATTTTCATTTCAGTTGATTTATAATTGCTTACATATAAATTCTGTGCTCCTGGTATATTGTATATAATACTAGCTGACCCGGCACCCTTTGTCCTGCCACAGAACTATATACCAACTTTTATATCGTCATCAGGGGATCGTACACGGTCTTAGTCTTGCAGTTCCCGATTGAATGCGTCGTTCATCGAACGATTTGGCGCTGGCAGTCCCAATGTCGCATTAACGCTTCGTTGCGCATCTCGTCAGTAACTCGATCGAAATTCAAAGTTGTCGTGCGAAATCTGTGTAAAATGTCGTCACCCATCTCGTTTTTATATTTGGTCAAAAATGCGGTCGGATTCGATGGATGACATGCGGCTATGATGATCGGAAACAATGTAACTATTTTATTCGCTGGCGCAGAAACAGTTGCAGCGGCGAGATTGGAGTCCCAATGCGTATCCTTTTCGAGAAAATTCAAACGTTACCTCATCGTTGAACAATGCCAAATACCGCCATCTTCTACCTTTGTTCACACAATCACATTTGAAGGATTTATTGGAATTGCAGTGAATTGAGAACATTTTCGACAAAATCGAACAATATGGAACGATCCAGAGGTTATCGACGACCACATTGTTTCCGTTCACTTTCATCACGATTGATCTGCCCTTGTCATCTGGAGAACGAGGCCGAAACGCTTGTCTGTAATTCCCGTTTTCCATGCACGGCGAGTCTGGGTTGTGGACTCCGCAAGGCCCATTTATCATGTTCGTTGTCACAACGGAATACAGCTCCGGATCAGTTTCTGGATCTAGTATTTCGGCCGAAATGATCGAATCAATATGATCTAGACGGATCGTGTCTAGTATCCAAAGCAAAATGTGTGCAAGTGGTAAGCCACGCTTCTGCCAAAACCTTATGCTTAAAGATAGAAGTCATGAATGCTCTGATCTTTTGTCTGAACACTCGCGCAATGGTGTCATGTCGAATGCTGGATGTTTGTCTTGTCAGCAACAGGTTCGTAATTTCAGGGCATTTCGAATTGCAAGTAAACGTGATGAATAAATCCGGGCGTCTGTAATTCCGCACATATGTCATGGCATCATGAGCATACTCACGCACAAACAACCGATGTTGGTTGCTTCTCCTTAAGTAGCAATGGCATCACGCAAGGGTAAGTATGCATCTGATCGTAACTTCGACTGATTGAAACGAATGAAATTGAGGCGCTCCGTTTCGACCTTGACGTACATGTCAACGCATTACTGTTGAAACAATCGGCGATATCTCAACAGATGATTGTCAACATCCCGCTGAATCATCAAACGATACGAATAAAAATTCATTGAGCTGACCTTATTCCTTTCTTGACCTTCAGCGGGTCTTTTCATTTTATAGTCGTCTGAAGTCATCAATGCTGTTTTGAACAATCTGACCTAGTCATTATACTCATGCAGAAGATTTTGTTAGTGTTCGATCATTTCACGTTTAGTTCAATTGCCGACTCACCAACTAAATAGACCTGAAGGAACTTATGGTCTTCGTTTGATAGTGGTAACGATGGTGAATTTGCCTTTGAATCTGGATGTTTGTAGGCAATTTCGGAAAAAAAAAAACAATAATTGTTCATTGTGATAATAATGACACGTCATTACCTTAAAACTGGGATTGCAGCCGGGTACATCAACAACTTCGGTTCCAAATGATGTGATTTGAAAGCATCCGTTATATTTTTGTGTATTCTCTAGAAAGTAATTTGATTGGATTGTACGTCCATAGAGTAACGAATACAATTGCTCTGGCGGGTGAGTCAAAACGGGTAATTTACTTTGGCACCAGCACAGAATAAGCGGGGGTTTCTGATTGAAACTTCAATGCATTGCAATGCTGGCATATGAAGTGAAGAACTTTGTAGGTTATTCGAAAGTATGTTGAGGTGGTAACTGCGAAGCGCGAACTTCCCACAACAGCCGATTCTACGTACCGGAATGACCCGGGTTTTACCCGGCCAAGGGCTGTTATTTCAGTGTAACCCTGTCCAATTTGTCCAGTCCCACTCATAAATTGTCATCCTCGGAGCAATCCCTTGCAGCAAGGTTGCTCCAATGTCTCTTGTTACGGGCTGGTATCGAATCAAACCCCGGACCAAGAGACTGGATCTGCTGAGTCTGCTGGAAGAAAATATATGTCAAACGTTCACATTCCGTCCAATGCAGTAAATGCAAGAGATGGTTGCACAGATCTGGATGCTCAGGGCTTAACCCTGCCATCCCCAGAACCCGTACTTTTGAGGCACCATGTTTTTCGCGCGCAAGCGCGTCCCGCGGTTCTCGTCGCTCCGGCGCACACACACCGCACCTACCATCATCAAATGGCCACAACAGTGGCCCGGTCTCCACGACCAGCAGCCTTGCTGCTCCCGCTTCACCTCACTCCCCACTCTCGTCCTCCCCTACTTCCAGCATGCACGTGGGTTAGGAACATAACCTCCTCGTACCTTTGTCGGCAAAGATTATATACGCCTGCAATAACTGGCTTGGCCTGTGCCACATCCATATGCATTTATAGCCCCTTGCTGCAGTACTCAGCCGCCCTCCACGCCACACAAATCCGCCAAGGCACGCTGAATCCTAGACTGCGTCACAGCTTGGGACTAAGCCTACCTCCATCTAGGCAACCACATCCGTCCCTTACCCCCAGTATGCCTTCACCCTCCCTCCCGACACACTTCAAAATCCTACAGCTGAACTGCAACGGATTAGCTGGAAAGATCGCGGAGATAACAGACTTTATGAACAATATTAAACTGGCCGCCATTCAGGAGAACGCTAACTCGGACTTACGTACTCGAGATGGGTACAATGGGCATAGGAAAGACCGTCCCAGCGGTCATGGGGGCGGCCTTGCATTCATCACACACCATACTGTACAGTATAACCTATTTGCCCCGGACGTTGACCCCAGGGACTCTACCCTTGAATGCCACGGCATAGCAGTCCGGACAGGCGACGTCGACTTGCGAGTGTTAAATATATACATTCCCCCTGTTACGTGCTGTCCCCGCGATTATCGCCCTGATATTAGTGCGTTGCTAAGGGGCGATAACTGCCTCATCCTAGGTAATTTCAACGCACATCACGATCTCTGGCACTCCAACTTGCCAGCAGATAGCAGAGGGCACGCACTCGCAGAGCAAATAGACAACTCGGCATTCTGTACATTGAATGGAGATGCCCCCACTAGGGTGGCAGGTAACTGCCACAGCTCGCCAGACATCTCCATTTCAAGTGCGGGCCTTATCAACCACGTTAACTGGCAACCAATGCTTACACTGGCATCAGACCACCTACCCATCCTACTAAACATCGAACAACCGTCCGACTTCATAACGACAGAAAAACGAACGTACATCAACTTTAGTAAAGCGGACTGGGACCGCTTCACGGACTTTACAGAGCACTCCTTCGCTGACCTACCCACACCGACGGACGTATGCAAAGTTGAGAAAGAGTTTCGCAGAGTCATCGATTCAGCCTCCGGCCGCTTCAGCCCTGCTGGCAGAATCCCGGAAATTCGGCCGGATTTCCCTGCGGAAGCAGCGGCAATGGCAAGAGAACGTGACCAAGTGAGACTCTTGAACCCCGCAGATCCAAGAATAAAGCATCTCAACGCAGAAATCCGTCGGACTGTCAATGACCACAAATTGAAAATGTGGAAACAACACCTAGATTCATGCAACCTCTCCGCCGGTGTCAAGACCCTATCCAACCCGACCAAATACAATGACAACGTCGCCATTGCTTTCGGCGATAGCGTCAAATTGGACCCGAGGAAATGCGCCAGCGCATTCTGCCGGCAATTTATACTGCATTCTCCTGCGGATAGGGCTAAGAGAAAAGTCATTCGACGTGCGCACAAACACAAACACACAGGCGCGCCCATGTCGTCTCCGCTGCAGAGGTTAAGGAAGCTATAAGGAAGGCGAAACCTTCTAGATCACTCGGACCCGACGGAATTGCCATGAAGATGTTGAAACACCTCGGTCACGAGGGGCACAAGTACTTGGCGGCTCTATTCAACCTCTCACTGACCACCTTCGTTATACCAGATATCTGGAAACACGCGACTGTGGTCCCCCTCCTAAAACCTGGGAAGCCGGCGAATCAAGGAGACTCTTATCGTCCGATATCTCTCCTCTCGCCGGTAGTGAAGTTGTTAGAGGCTATCTTGCTCCCATACTATACTGCAAACCTGCAGCTGGCCAATCATCAACATGACTTCCGTAAAAATCACAGCACAACATCTGCTTTGAATGCCATCACGACGCAGATTAACTTCGGTTTGAACCAACACCAACCAAACCACAGGACGGTTCTCGTGGCACTTGACCTGTCGAAAGCCTTCGATACAGTCAACCACGCCACACTCCTTAAAGACCTGGAGACCTAAACGGTCGGCTGGCGTCAATGCAGTTTCGAAACGAGAGATGTAGACCTATAAGAATTAGACAAGGGGTTCCGCAGGGTGGTGTCCTTTCACCCCTTCTGTTTAACTTCTACATCTCGAGCCTCTCTCTTCCACCAGAAGGGGTCTCCATCGTTTCGTACGCTGACGACTGCACTGTAATGGCCACGGGCAAAGGACCTTCCACGGACGAACTATGCACTAGACTCAACCACTACCTGAGCGATCTTTCCAGCTTCTTCACAGAGCGGAACCTGACACTGTCCCCGACTAAATGTACAGCGACATTATTTACCACGTGGAATGCGCAGATGGGGCAGGAGTTGAATGTCCACGTAGATTCTAGGGGTTACATTCGACCTTCGCTAATCATGCCACCGCAATAGCCTCAAAGGTACAAAGCCGCAACAAGATCCTCAAGTCACTGGCCGGCAGTACTTGGGGCAAAGACAAAGAAACCTTGCTGGTCACCTATAAGGCTATTGGCCGACCGATTATTGATTATGCTGCGCCCATATGGTCGCCTAACCTTCACGAGACCAACTGGAGGAAATTGCAGGTCTGCCAAAACACCGCCATCAGAACTGCGACGGTCTGTCTGCTTACGTCTCCTGAGTCTCACCTTCACCAAGAGGCTAAAATGCTCAACGTTCGCGAACATGCGGAACTTTTAAGTAGGCAGTTCCTTCTGAACTGTCATAGACCCAGTCATCCAAATCGACAGCTATTGGATGAAACTCCGCCCCCCAGAGATATAAGGAAACATCTCCCAAAGCATTATGATGATATCCGGCACCACATCTCGTTGCCGTTTGATCTGCGGGACCACAGGCGGGCCCTAAAGGACCTCCACACTGAGTCGGTGGACAGATCCCTCAGATCCCGGCCTGTGAACCCCGTTATTGGTGTCCAACCACCCGTTCTTGCTGAGGAAGAACGTGTCCTTCCGAGGGAGACTAGAGTCATGCTGGCTCAACTTCGGTCTGGATATTGCAATAGGCTGAACTCCTATTTGTCCAGACTGAACCCCACCATACCGAACACATGCCCTGCATGCGGTATGGTCTTCCATGACACGCAACATCTCTTTTCGTGTTCTTTGGAACATACTCTTCTAACTCCCCTATCACTTTGGTCCAACCCTGTTGAAACAGCGCGTTTCCTTGGACTTCCAAATCTGACCAGGTTTGATAGTTAGTCCGGAGTTCCAGAGTCTCGCAGCATTAATGAAGAATAACCTTGACGATGACAAGGAGGAATATTTAGGAATTATCAGATGTTGATGCGTTCTAGACCTCGTCAATTGTATTTTTTCATAAAGATATTCAGGAGCTTTAAGTTCTAAGAGTTTGTATATGAATATACAGTTTCTCGCAGCCAAATAGTCAGAAATTGAAGGGCGAGAGTGCAAAAGGGCCTAACCCACAATTTCAAAATTTTTCAAGGCGCGAGAAAAACGTTCGCATTTATCGAATTTTCAGTGTATTGATCTGAAAGTGAAATCACTTTTAGATCTTGATAGCATTTCTTAGGGGTTCAAATTTCATGCGATTCGGTGCAGTACTTTCGGAATTACGAGACTTCGAATTTCTCATGGGCCTAACCCAAGTGGTGCCGAGAGTGCAAAAGGGCCTAACCCGAAGGTGCCTTTCACTTTGCCGGCGTCAGCTATTGTTCATTTCCTGTTTTTTATGAATCAAATTTATAAAACCAATAATACACATTTACTTTGAGTTTGAAAATACGATTGTTAGACCTTCAGATCATTTATTATGTATTGTTGAATAAAACAGTACATTTATTATTATTATCTCCGCTAGTTTTCAATCTAGAGAAATGAAATAAAGTGGAAAATGATTAGTGGGGACTACTCCACAACGCCTTGATTGTGGTTTTTTGAAATTTTGATTAAAAATTGCCAATACAAAGCGATTTACATAAACGTCAACATACCGATCGCACTTTGAACTGTCACAACATAACCTAGGAAAACACAATCAAAAAACACTGTCGTAGGATAATTACTTGAAGCTTCTCATTAACGCTAAACACCCTAGATGTCGTCGCAGACTTATGGTCTTTGTTTAAACTTGAGCGATATGAACAAAAACACGGTTTCCCCATAAGGCGCAATGAGGGCTTAGGCCCTTTTGCACTCTCGCTACCCCGCGGGTTAGGACCTCGGCCAACTTTGAAAATTCATAAAAAATTCAAAAAAAATTTATAATTTTTTGGTCAACGCCTCCGTGACAAGACGTGTTTTGGCAAACTGAAACCATTAAAAACTCAATTTCGAAAAAAGTGTGGGTTAGGCCCTTTTGCACTCTCGCCCTTCAATTGTGTATCCTAAGATTTTAGATCCCACAAGGAGATGTGGTCATATCTTCTAAGCCGAAACAGAATAAAGTTTACTATATACAAGCTCAGAGTACGTAAAATGTGGCAAAAGTAGTTGAATAGCCAACTTTCTCCTAGTATTAAAGGGCGTAAACACATTGCTCACAATTGTATTTATGTGGTCCGAACAACTCAACTTAGAATTCAAAATAAAACCCAAGTTTCGTACCTTGTCTGTATAGTTTAGATTAGAATTACCAATAGACAGTTTTGGTATGTCTTCCGCATATACTGTACTGTTACAATCAGGCAAGACATAAGACTAAGCAACATTGAGACTAAGACAATTTGTGACGGTCTTTGTGCCCCCATTGTTTTTAATTAACACCCAAAGATACTATAAATAAAGTAGTAGGAAAAGAGAGTGTCGCCGAACACTGGGTGGTGTTGAATTTTAATACTTAGGTGCTGTTGTTTATCTAGCTCATCTCAAAAAAAAAAAAAACCAAATTTAATTTTAAAAAATTATTTTTAAAAAAATGTGGTGCAAAAAAAATGATTTTTGTTGTATTTTTTTTAGAGATATGCGCTGATTGCGGTTTTGTAAAAAAATATATCCACGTGCATCCGAGTTTCCACCAAAAATTAAACGGCACTTCGCCAGGAAGGAGTGTTTCCTCGGGATAATTTATCCAGTAATTCCTTTATTTTTGAGGACGATCAATAACAAAACTCCTGGGAGTTTCCATTTGGACGTAGTGCCACCGACACCACCGTCCCTTACAACAAAAGAACCATTTTTTTTCGAAACTAAAACGAATTAAACCTTTAAGAAAAAAAAAATATAATTTTTAAAATTTTTTTTAATAACCTAAAACCAACATATTTTTTATAAAGAAATTGAAGTTTTGAAATTAATAATTTTCAAGTGCTACACAAGTAAACACGGTTTTGGATCTGGCCAACTAAAAGTGGTTTTAAAGTCAATTTATGACGCTGAATCCGAATGTGCATTCCGTTTTTATACCTTTTGATATATATGTAAATATATATATATGTATATTAAGTTATGTTAATCTCTAAGTAAATAATTATGTACATATAATACTCATAGCGGTAAGTGATTACCGCTAAGAATTTTAGTGAGTAAGTTATCTAAATGTTTTAATAAAGCTGACTCGTTAGTCTTAAGCCAACCTCCGTCGTGTTTCTTTATTCCTTCGTAAACCTGCATACATATCAATTTGGCGACGAGTGTGACTACGAAAGCCGCGTGTGAAGTTATATAACCATAAATAATTTAAGACTCTTTCGCTTCAAGTTTAATTATTTAATTTCCACAGGAAATTCAAACATATTAAAAAGCAAAGCAATAAACTGAGTAAAATAATAGTGAGACCCAAATTGTTAATTACAATTAGTGCTGAAAGATGACAGAGGCAAACACAATAGCGTTGATCGGAAACATCGAAGCATTCACTATTGGTGACGATTTTAACTTATATGTGAATAGACTAAACCATCTGATATCGCTAAATAAATTAACCAAAAATGCGGATAAAGTGTCATTTTTAATCAGCTTAGGCGGCACGGACTTGTATAAAACACTCAAATCGGTTTTGGCCCCTCTAACAGAAGCGGACTTTTCATATGAGCAAATAGTTCAAAAGTTAGAAGCTCATCTAAAACCCAAAAAGAATATAATTTTTGAATGCTTTAAGTTTTTTAAGCGTGAACAACTAGCATCAGAAAAAATCTCGGATTTTATTGTTGAGTTAAAACAGTTGGCCCAAGAATGTGAATTTGGCGCCTTTTTGGATCGAGCACTGCTTATCAAATTTGTTTGTGGACTTTCGAGCGAGCGCATTCAAAACCGGTTATTGGGCGAGAGTAATTTGGATACATTTGAGAGAGCATGTCAGTTGGCGCTAGCAATAGAAACAACAACGACGAGCATGGAGGTAATGAGACCAGGCGCAGTTCATAAATTAAGTCGGGGAAAACAAGAGGACAACACCAGGAGAAGAAGTAGAGAACGCAGAAATGGCAGCGAGCGTAGAGACAAATCTCGTGGGCGAAGTGGTGCTCGCAGAAACATAAAATGTTACTATTGTCAGAAAATGGGACATATAGAGAGGGATTGCTGGGCGAAACAAAGGAGGGGTAAGAATCATAAAAATAAGGAAAAAAAATGCAAACATGTCAAAAAATAAAATAAAGTCCCTTGATTATAATTATTCGCAAGAAAGTTCTGATGACTCAGATGATTTAAATTATTTAATAAATACAGTAAATGATGTATTGAGTTTACCTACAGGCATTTCAACAAAACCCCTTGAAGTTAATGTTAAAATATGTAAAACTATGGTCACGATGGAAATAGACACGGGAGCTTGCGTTTCTGTATGTCATAGTTCCGATTATCATGCATTCTTTAGTCACATTGAAATGCTAACGGCTAATAAGAGTCTCAAAGTTCTCACTGGGGAAAATGTTGTTGTAGCGGGCGAGATTGAAGTAAATGTTGAATTCGGTAACAAAGTAAATAAGCTAAAATTAGTGATATTAAATAGTACATCGAGGTTTAAACCACTTATGGGCCGAAACTGGTTGTCTACTCTTATGCCTAGGTGGCGTGAAATGTTTCACAATATAAATAGCCTAAAAGTGGGAAACGAAAAATTTGCGTTTGATGTAAATAAATATGAATGCGTATTCTCGAATGAAAGTACTTCAACCATTAAAGGATTTGAAGCCGAAATAATTCTAAAAGAGGATCACTACCCAATTTTTGCTAAAGCATACCCTGTACCTTTTGGTTTGAGAAAAAAGGTAGAAGATGAGTTGGATAGGCTGTGTGCCGAAGGCGTATTAATACCAGTAAATAGGAGCAAATGGGCGAGCCCCGTTGTAATTGTGAATAAAGGGGATGGATCTATCCGATTGTGCGTTAATTGCAGAAGAACTGTCAACAGGTTCGTCGAGATGGAACATTTCGTGATTCCTCGCATTGACGAAATACTCGCAAACTTGTCAGGTTGGAAGCTCTTCTGTAAACTAGATCTCACAGGAGCTTATCTCCAAGTTAAAGTTTCTGAGCGATCGAAAGAGATACTCACAATTAATACCCATAAGGGATTATTCCAATATAATCGGTTAGTATACGGGCTGAAAACTGCTCCACAGTTGTTTTCCAAAATAATAGGGGAGATTTTAAAAGGGCTTAAGATGGTGCAAGTATACTTTGATGACATATTGGTTGGTGGCTCCGATTTGGAAGATTGCAAAAATAATCTTTACGCGGTTTTGGACAAGTTAGTAGAATTTAATGTAAAAATAAATTTAAACAAGTGCCATTTTTTCAAAAAAGAAATAAACTATCTGGGGTATAATATTAATGAACAGGGCATAACACCATCGAAGAAAAAAGTTGAAGCAGTTGTGAAAGCTCCGGCCCCTACCAATAAGCAACAGTTGAAGTCATATTTGGGCATGGTAAACTATTACTGTCGTTGCATTCGGAATTTGTCGGGCGAGTTGTTTGTGCTTCATGAGCTAACGAAAAATAATGTAAAGTGGAAGTGGACAAAGCAGCACCAAGAGGTCTTTGAGCGCAGTAAGCAATTGGTTGCTGACATTGATGGGTTGGCGCATTATGATCCCTCTAAACCGATTGTAGTTTCGTGCGATGCGAGCCCCTATGGTGTAGGAGGAGTTTTGTCTCACATTATTGATGGCGAAGAGCGCCCTATATTGTTTGTTTCAAGCACGCTAAAACCGGCTGAGACAAACTATTCACAATTACATCGAGAGGCATTGGCGATAGTAGTAGCAGTGCGAAAGTTCCATAAATATTTATATGGACTGCACTTCACTATTGAGAGTGATCATCAACCTCTGAAAGAAATTTTTGGTTGCAGAAAAGATTTACCTGCTGTTGCGTCGAATAGGCTTCAGAGGTGGGCAATTTTTCTCTCAATGTATGACTATGAGATTAAATATAAGAAGGGTTCAAAAATGTGTCATGCAGATGCGTTATCCCGATTGCCATTGCAGCAAAGCACTTATGATGACACCGATAGCATAAATATTTTTAACTTAGTACACGATTTGCCTCTTAAAATTGAAGATGTGTATAAAAAATTGCAAAACGATGTAGTATTGAAAAAAGTATACGAGTTTGTAGCGAATGGTTGGCCGAACAGGGTCGACAAAAAGTATTTGAATTATTATACAAAGCGTTTGTCGTTGGGTACTGAGCACGGGTGTTTATTTTACGGAGAGCGCGTTGTAATCCCTAAAGACCTTGTAAGTCATGTCTTGGAACTATTGCATAGTGAGCACATAGGAATTGTGCGAATGAAATCGTTGGCAAGGACGTATGTATGGTGGGCAGGCATAGATGCCGACATCGAGAGTTATGTGAAAAGTTGTATGGCATGTGCACAAACTCAAAACGCATCAAAGCCAGTCTTAACTTCATGGCCCAGTCCATCGTACCCATTCGAACGCATCCATATTGATTTCTGTAAAATTGACGGTGCTACTATTTTAGTTATTTTTGACACTTTCTCGAAGTGGATAGAAGCCAAAATATTGAAATCTACAAATGCACAAATCGTTTTAGAAGTGTTAAGAACATTTTTTTCCACCTTTGGTTTACCAAAGCAACTGGTTAGTGACAATGGTCCGCCCTTTGGATCAAAATTGTTTATTGATTTCTGTAAAAGTAACGGTATAGAGCTCTTGAAGTCCCCACCCTATCAGCCCCAATCAAACGGGAGTGCAGAGCGGGGGGTTCAAACAGTGAAAAACACATTAAAGAAATTTTTACTAGATCCAAAGATTAAAACGAAATCATGGAACTTTAAAATTACTAATTTTTTGTTGAAATACCGAACCACGCCAACTACAACAACTAATGTCACTCCAGCTGAGCTTGTCTTTAACTATAAACCTAAAACTCTCTTAGATCTCTTGAATCCAAATGTAACAAACAGTCATGTGGTGAAAATGAAAAAAGAGCAAAAAGAGAATGCAATGAGACCAGACAGAAGAAAAGAAAGCAAGGAAAAATATTGTAAAGAGCAAAAAGAGAAAACAATGTTACAAAGAAGAGGGAAAAATATCAAAGAAGAATACTGTAAGCCGAAAATGGTAAAGAAAAATATTGAAAAAGAAAATGAATTTAAGCCCAATGAAACTATTTTGTACAGAAACATATTAAATAATTATTGTAAATGGGATAGAGGAATAGTTGTGAAGAAATTAAGTAATGTAAGATATCTCATAAAAATAAATAACAGAACTAGAGTTGCTCATTTGAATAAATTGAAAAAATTTCACGGCAAAACAGTTAGATTTAATCCCGCTGTAACTTCATATAAACAATATTATCGAAAAAGACGTAGAAGTGAAGACTCCAGTGCAGATCCAGTAGTCAGGCGATCTGAACGCTTACGGAGAAAGTTAGACAGTTCTTAAGTTGAATTTATATTAGAATTTTGGAATTGAATTTTAGAATCTTAAGTTGAATTTGTATGAAAATTTTTGAATTGAATTAAAACTAATGTTAAGTAAACGGTGGAGGGAATGATATATATGTAAATATATATATATGTATATTAAGTTATGTTAATCTCTAAGTAAATAATTATGTACATATAATACTCATAGCGGTAAGTGATTACCGCTAAGAATTTTAGTGAGTAAGTTATCTAAATGTTTTAATAAAGCTGACTCGTTAGTCTTAAGCCAACCTCCGTCGTGTTTCTTTATTCCTTCGTAAACCTGCATACATATCACCTTTCATGAACATGAAATGGTATTATAACTTTGGTCCGATGTTTGTAAGTGTGAGAAGAAGAAGAGATAGACCCACCATTAAGTATACCGAAATGATGAGGGTGACGAGCTGAGTTGATTTAGCCATGTCCGTCTGTCCGTCTGTCCGTCCGTCTGTTTGAACGCAAACTAGTCCCTCAGTTTTGGAGATATCTCGATGAAATTTTGCAAGCAGGCGCCATTTTGGATAGGATTAATCATTTGTCGGAACCAGCAAGATCGGACCGAAACAACGCATAGCTCCCATACAATCGATTGTTCCGATAAATGGGTTTTGGCCTATAACTCTTGCAATTAAAAAGCTATTAGAGCGAAATTTCGCAGGTTTAGTACATATTATATGCGTAATATGTGTAGTGAAAATCACCTAGATCGGATCAACATAACATATAGCTCCCATATAATCGATAGTTTCGATAAATGGGTTTTGGGCTATAAATGTTGCAAATAGAAAGCTAGAAAAGTAAAATTTTGCACGTTTGGTACTTATTATATATGTGATGTGTGTAGTGAAAATCATACAGATCGGACTTACATAACATATAGCTCCCATATTACCGATTGCTCCGATAAATGTGGTTTGGCCATGTAGGACACTTAAAAAAGATATGCGTATTCATGAAAGGTATAAAGCCTTCGGCGCAGCCGAAGACAGCCCTTTCCTTACTTGTTTAAGATTGATTTAAGATTTCGAGATATCGGTAATTTTCTGTTTTTTTTGGTATCACTTCATTCAAAAAATCGTTTCGCCAATTTTACAAAAGCGACGAACGGAATCAATAGCTTGTTCGAAAGGAAATTAAAATAGGCTTCTAACGACGTATAACATGTGGGGAAAGGTCAAACCATCGCTGAGCAATAGCTGGTCGAATTTTTACGATTTTTGAAAAAATTTTGATTGTAAAAATGGTTTTTTGTACCAAGTTGTGAAAATCAGGGCTGAAAAATAACGTTATTTTTATTAATAAACGAAAAAAACTTTTTATTTCGTTTTGTTTTTCAATAATAATAACGTTAAAAGCTCAACAAAAAAATATATCGTTGCGTTGAAAATCAAAAAATAATTATCAAAATAAATTTCGTTTCGGTTTTTATCAAAACAATTCACAAAAATATTTGAAATTTTTAAAAATAAAATAGTTAATATGGGTCGCAAAAGAGAGGGGGAATCAGTGCGGCCGTTCTTCATCAATGAGAAGTGTATATTTTGTAATTGCAAAAGACCACTTTGAAAACAAAAAAAAACCATTTGCTGAGAAAGCACAAAACACAATTTCTTGCGCTCTCAGAACTACCAATTCTGTAGAATCGGTAATCGTTTACGTGGGGTACCGAGCGCTAATACGCGTCCAAAAATGTCGGGAGAGGTATCAAAAGACGCGTTTCCGTCCCAGGACCATGAATATAACTCCGCTCAACCGAAAAACCGAAAAATGACCCGGGGTTAGGGACCCGATCCATGTTTTTTATGTGCAGAACACCTTTCCGCGTAGGCGGCCTTGGGCCGCGCTTCAAAAAATAACCCTGGGCTACGCCATTCCACCTAAGGGTGGTTGCCATAGCCGTGACTACCACCACGGTGATGTCCTTCCGCGTGCCACTCTTTTCTCACAGGGTAATGTGATTACAACAACCACATGAAAATGACAGAAAATTCTGAACTTTAACTGCAAATATCTCGCAAACTACTAAAAATATTGGTTCAGCGGAGTTATATTCATGCTCCTGGGACCAAAACGCGTCTCCTGATACATACATATCTCAACATTTTTGGTATTAGCGCTCGGTACCCCACGTAAACGATTACCGTAGAATCATCCGAAGATGATGGTAATTTACTGAATACTTTAATAAGCCAAATAGGACATTCTGAATCGGACATCCCAAGCAGAAATGAAGTATTTTCTATAATTGAAAACTTCAATGAATAATTTGAACACAAATCTGCAGGACTTTTGGGAACCAAAACGATTTAGTCATAGTACTCTATACCAGTTGTATCAAATAATCCATGCAACTCCCGCTACCCAAGTCAGCGTGGAGCGCTCGTTTTCTACATTAAAATATATTATTAATGACTACAGGGCAGCTCTAAGTGACGATCTCACGGAAGCTATTTTAATATTGCGTCTAAACTAATTAAGTTGTTTTCGTTAATTAATTATTCTTTTTAACAAAATAAATTAAAAATATGAATTTTCGATCGAGCTTAATGTACATGCGCCAATTTAGTACTTAGTAACTATGTTTTTTTGTTGTGTTCCTTAATTTATTAATTAATTTTTCTACTTGACAAATAAATTCAAATAAAGTGGATTTCCGACCCAGCCTAATTTGCTAAATGAATAAACGTAAACGAAAAAATTTTTTTGTTATTTTTTGAATTTATAATCAACGAAACAATTTTTTTTTTGTTATATTTTGATTTTGATATTCAACAAAATTTTTTTTTTTTTGATATTTATCAAAACGAAATATATTTTTGATACTTTTTTTTGATAATTAACAAAACGAAATTTTTTCGTTTATATCGTTGTGCAGCCCTGGTGAAAATCAGGATGATTTTTTTTTTCCTAAAATTAGTGTGTTTAATAGCAAAATATTAGGCAGATCCGGCAAAAACTCTATTTTTCGGGATTTTTTTTGTAACTTCCAACCAAATTCAAATTCATTTTTTAAGATTTTTGTCAAATAATATTCATTTTATTAACTTAAAAGTAACAAATTAGAAATGAAGATTGACGGAACTTTGCCTTTTGTATTGTTTAGTATCTGTTTCGCGTATTAGAGTCCAACAATAGTCGCTCATCATGCCTTCATCCTTGGTATCGTCTTTCAATTTTGGCTAGATCTTTATGTAACAGCACTCCCTGTTCTTCGCTCGTATCACCCAAGTTTTCGGGAAAGAAATCGAAATGGGAATGCAAAAAATGCATCTTGAGAGACATCCGAGCTCCAATCTTTCGATAATTTTCCAACATATCGCCAATAATTTCCTCAAAATTAGGGGATTTGTGATTACCAAGAAAGTGGTGAACGATATTTTGAAAAGATGCCCACGCGGCTGCTTCATCGGGCATTAAACATTTTGTAAATTCTTTATCAGCCATTAGTTTTCTAATATCAGGTCGCACAAATATTCCTTCTTTGATTTTTGCATATCACAATTAGGAAACAACTTAACTAAGTACTGAAAAACCGGTCCTTTACGGTTTAATGCTTTGACGAAGTTCTTTATAAGGCCAAGTTTAATGTGAAGAGGTGGCAGGAAAATGTCTTGTGGATTTACAATTGGTTCAGCGGAGACGTTTTGCTGTCCAGGCTCATACTTAATATACTTTAAAATGCATCTTAAATTTTTTTATATTGTTCAGGACAGTTAAATTTTTGACATTTTTCAATATTAAAGAGACTTTTAAATAAAAACTGGAAAAACTATTTGCATTTACAATGTATCTTAAATTCTTTTATATTGTTCGGAACAGTTCAATTTTTCAATATTAAAGAGACTTTTAAAAAAAAACCAGTTAAATTTTTTATATTTTTCGATATCAAAGAGACTTTTAAAATAGAAATTTTAAAAACTATTCAGAGGAGGTTGATATACCTAACATTGATTCCATTGAGTTCAAATGCATCCGCATTCAGCTAGCGAATGTCTCCATGTACTTATCTGTTTGTTACATCCCTCCAGCATCAGATCTTGCTTTGTACATGCAACTTATCTATTTGCTCAAAACAGTTCACTTTTTGACTAAAGATTCTGACTCGATGATTGTTTTGGGTGATTTTAACCTACCTCATATATCGTGGAAAATAGTCGATGGAAATATTATTCCAAATCCATCCAGACCGGGCTACAATGACTTTTTAGATGGAATTTCCGATCTCTGTCTTAATCAAATAAACGTTACAGCAAACAAGTTTGGCAAAGTCTTAGATTTAGTTTTTGTCGATGATAAAAATAAATTTTCTGTAAGTCGTTGCGATCCGCTGGGTTTACCCGAAGACGTCTACCACCCTTCTATGGAAATATTTCACGAAACCTTAAGTAATGGCCAATGTGCACAAGGCTGCTCAAGTAGTAACTTTGATTTTAACTTCTCAAAAGCCAACTATAAGAAATTAAATAAAGAACTGTCTAAATTAACTTGGCCTGAGCTGTGTGGCGATATCGATTCAAACGTTTTACATTTTAATCAAACTATTTACAACTTATTTGAGAAGATTGTTCCTAAACGTAAAATAACATATGATCATCCAACGCAAGCTTGGTTTACTAAAGAGCTTAAGATGCTGAAAAATAGAAAAACGCGTTCTTTCAAATTATTTAATAAATCGGGGTTAAACGTTGTATTCTGGTCTACGTAAGAAGTACATCGACTTAAATAAAAAGTGCTATAAAGCCTATATCTCTAAAACAAAAAGAGACATTATTCGCAATCCGAAGTCATTTTATGATTTCGTAAATTCTAAAAAAAGTAGTGGGATTTCCCTCAGCCATGAAATATAAAGACATTTTATCTAGCGATAATCAAGATATCGCAAATTTCTTTGCGCAATTTTTCAATTCTAACTATTCTGCAGTCACTTATTCTGACTTTCTAAATTATCCCTATGAGCTACATGGGAACAATTTAATCAATTGTCCAACTATAAGCGCCAATGATGTTCTTGTTTGTCTGAAAACCTTGAAAGAATCTTTTAAATGTGGTCCTGATAGGATTCCTACATGCTTCTTGAAGAAGTGCGCTAACAATATTTACAAACCCCTTACCAATTTGTTCAATCTGTCACTAAAGTGTGGTGTTTTTCCAACAGCATGGAAAGAGTCGTTTCTTCTACCGCTTCATAAAAGCGGAAGCAAGGCTTCTATAGAGAACTATCGTGGCATAGCAAAGCTGTCTGCCATCCCAAAAGTGTTTGAAGCTATTGCTACCAATCAGTTTACGAATCCTATCTCTACCTTGATTTCTGACTGTCAACACGGGTTCTGTAAGGGAAAGTCCACCGTTACAAACTTACTTGAGTTTACAAATCATGTCTCAAATGGCTTTAGAAAAAATCTACACACCGACGTTATTTATACTGATTTCAGCAAAGCTTTCGATAAAGTGTGTCACTCGTTACTTATTCATAAGCTAGATCAGCCGGGTCTCAATCGCTAGATCTCTTCTTACCTTAGTGACAGAACACAAAAAGTAGTGTTTAAAAACTGTGAATCCGATGTTATTAATGTGTCCTCTGGTGTTAATGTATGCCGACGATGTAAAGCTTTTCATGTCATTATCATCCGAAGATAGCAATAAGCTTCAATCAGATCTAAATGCACTAGTTGCTTGGTGCGATTTAAATTATATGCCGCTTAATCTAAAGAAATGTAAATACATGCGTTTTTCGAGAGGAATTTAAAAAAAAAAATGCCCATACGCTACACAACTTTGTAATTTCGGAAATCTCCAAGTGCAATTCAAAGTGCGGGACTTATCGTCGCTACCGACGAAGAAAGGCGCATTCAACAAATTGTCAACGAAAAAAGGCGTATTAAAAAAAATTCCGGGAAATAAGGACGCATTAAAAAATATTTTGACGAAAAAAGGCGCATTAAAAAATATTTTGACGAAGAAAGGCGCATTAAAAAATATTTCGAGGAAGGTAAACTTTACAAGGGATTTGGCGCTGGATTGAAAAAAATTGGGCCAGCCCAAGTACCCATTATACGTATGTATTTTTATTTAGTATTTCGTTTTTTGAATAACTTATATTGCAGCTAGTTATCGAGCGCGTCTTTCTTTCCTAAAAAATATTTTAAAGCGCCTGCCTTTCTTAAAAATTATTTAAAAGCGCCTTTCTTTCTTAAAGATTATTTTAATGCGTCTTTCTTTCTCAAGATATTTATAATGCGTTTTTCTTCAAACAAAAAAAGTTTACGCCTTTCTTCGTCGACAAACAGCTTTGCGTCCTTATTCGTCGATAGGAACGTTATGTATTGGCCAACCTTATTCCTTGCAATATCACCAATTTCTTCTTCCGTAAAATTATTTTAACTAATTTTGTCAAAATTTATTAGTCAAGATTTAATATTAGATTTATAAACTGTATTTTGAAATCTTTTGCAAAATCATTGCAACTTAGATTTGCCCCCTCCCCCCCGTGCGCACGGCCCTGCGCTAGGTATATAAAATGTTAAGAATATACATTCATATGGCAACGCTAGTGTTTTGCTCGTTAGTTTGTAATGTAGTGTGTCCAATGCATGAACATGCCTACATACAGACGGTATATTAAAATACATATATATGTATCCAATACGCTTGCATAAGTATATAAATGCTTACATATATATGCAAGCGCTAGCAGCGGCTTAATTACCGACCGCCAACGTAAACAAACTCCCAGCCAAAATTATTGCTTATGTTATGTATTTTGGCTATGCGTAGATTTCCCACGAATTGGGCAAACGCTTTTATATGCTTTGACAAAATATGTACATTTATGTATGTGCATGTGTACATACATATGCACATGCATGCATTGGAATGCATTTTCTCTTGATTCTCTTTTACTTTAGTATGTAAGAATTAGAGTAAATATGTATCGTAGTAAATAAGTAAAAAGTAAGAAATATTTTGTATAAATAGGTTAACATTTTTATAATAAAACAGAATGATTCTTTGGCACGCAGCCAACACACTATATTTTATTTCATTCTCTGGATGCTCCATTTTTCATGGCGATCCTGCTTACGAATCTGTAAATAAGGACAAACGTAGAAAAGAAATTTGCTGCAGTCCTTTCAATAAAATTAGGACAGGACATACGCAGCAAGGCAACTTGCTGCTGTCCTTTTAATAAAAATAAGACCAGGACAAACGTAGCAACTTTCTGCTGTCCTTTTTAATAAATCAAAAAAAAACTAGGACAAACGCGGCAATACAATTAGCTGCTGTCCTCGTAAATTAATTCAAAATACAGATCCGCGAATATTTTATGGACGATTTCGATAAAATCTTAAAAAAGTGGGAACACTTCCATGCCGCCCAAAACATAGACCTAAAAGTTGGGCCCAAGCCCCTTACAATAGAGGAGTATTTGAAAAGGCAACAGAAACGAAAAGAGGAGGACTTAACAAAGATACCCCAGGTAGCAGAACCAACGCCTAAGGAAAGCGTGGGGGTAAACGGTTAAAGCATAAAAAGAAGTTAAGGGAGCTGCACGAACAGCTCAGGCAGGCAGTTGATAATAAACAACAGGAAATTATAAGGAAGAAGATAACAACAGGAAAATGTATTTACAAGTTGTTATAAGCGGCATAATAAGTGGAATATAGGACGTCCCAGAAACCAAATAAAGCAGATGCAAGATGTTCCCGAAGACCAATAGCCTCCTGGAGTATTTTTCTTATTAGCTTAAATTAATTTGAATATTAAGAATTTCAATATGTACTAAAGTTTTTTCTAAATAAACTAAAAATGCATAGGGATAAAAACCCTAGATAGATGAAGACAATTTTTCTCCATTATAGTGTTTAAAGAAATTTTTTTTTTTAAATTAATAATAAAATCTTGTTATGGAGAACGCCTTACCTGATAACCTTCATTACGAGGCTATCAACAGTATCGTTGATAACTTGGAATCAGCAAGCACAAAAGAGGCAATTGAAAAATTAAGAAAGATAAAAGCTTATAGGCAGGCGGAAAAAGATCTAGTTTGGCTTAGGAAATGGTGGAGACTAATTGAAATGCCTGGGGAACCCACAATTGAAAACGCATTAGAACCATTATTGACCACTTCTGAGGAAATATATAGGTTCGAGGTCAAATTTATGGGACGAACAGACCCACATTAGGGAAAATTTTGTTTCCATTTGTTGTACTTTTTTTTTCTTTTTGTCAATGGGAGGCCACGAATCGAAACTGGAAGAGCCTAATGCGAATGTGATCAATTCCATTCAAGTAATTGACCACACCGAAGCATTGGACTTCGTAAAGGTATTGCTCTTGATTGTGACGGTCTGCACATGTCTGAATCTGTTTTTAAAAATATACTCAATCCATAAATGGATGAAATTCTTACAAAGCTGAATGAGGAAAAAACCAACGCAGAAAAATCATATAAATGCATATGCAAAAATATAAAAATAAAAGCAGAGACAGTAAAGAAACATCTCAATGTTATACTGCTGTCACTAAATAACACGGGAAAGATAATAAAATCCATAAATAATACCCTCACACCAGCTCACCAGTCAGAATCCTACCAAATATACACATATATGAGGGACAAATTAGTAACATCATTATCAAGATATAATATCGATATTGTGATACCTACATCCTACGGGAAAAACATCGAAATTGATTTCGACACATATTTGATCAAAAGCGGATCAGATATTGAGGAAAAACAAGAAACAGGCCCTGCTGCCACACAGGTAGCAACTTCTTCGAAACAGCCAACAGTTGCACTAACGGAAGGAAGTGCACAAACAGACTCCAAAATGGCACAAGCGATCACAACATTTATTAAAACTGCGTCATCGATCTTACCAGAGTTCGATGGCAAGGCAGAAAACCTACCTAGTTTTCTGGACGCCCTCGATATCCTCGAATTAATCAAAGAGGACCACGAGGCTATCGCAGTATCTCTTATTAAAACAAAACTAAAGGGCACAGCTAGAAATTATATAAGCTCTGAAACGACCATAGTAGCAATCAAACAAACATTAAAAACAGCAATTAAAGGCGAACCAGTTGAAGTTTTGGCAGCTGAATGTGCAACAGCGGAGCAAAACGGCAAACCAATACAATGCCGAAATTGAAAAATTAACAAAATCATTGGAAAAGGAGCATACATATCTGACGGATTAACGCCAGAACTAGCATCCAAGTATGCAACACAATCAGCCGTAAAAGCTATGTGTAAAAATTGCTCCAATGACAAGGTAAAAACTATAAAGCAAGCCGGAACGTTCAACTCAATGAACGAGGCTATATCAAAATTTACTAACAGTTGCACAGAGGTTACTGGTAACCCAAATTCACTTTTGCACATTCGCCTGCAAAATTATTTTAGAATGAGATATATGCATAACTTTTTTAACTCTTTTGTTGCCTGTTAAAATTATTGAGATCAATACATGAATAGACACGTTTGCACAAAATTGTTTCAATGCTTAAGATTTTCGGTTTGCCATACTGGATGACACCATTCTTCGATGCTGCTTATCACGGGCATTCCTTCCAAATAGTTAATTTCTAGGAATTCAGGGATAGAGTGGTCATCTACTTCTTCTTCATCTATCCAAGCAGCGTCTTCCACTCCGGAATTGTTTTTGTTGAAAGTGCATAAGAGCTCTTTCGCTCTTCTTGCGGCAACCCTTATTGGGCGGATTTTTTTTTCTGGTAAAGTAGTTTTCTGCTTTTTATGCATCTGTTGCTTGTGTTTCATAATCGCTTTGTTCGATGCGCGGTAAATACCACAAACTTCGCAAACCCTATTTAATAATCAAATCAAAATAATTTAGTACCTATTAAAAAGTGTATATATTATATGATACTATAATAAGATTTCAACCCTCATTAGTGCCTTGGAATTACCATAAGAATAGCAAATGCGAGCAAACTGCGTAATCAAGAGTTTTATATTAAATAAAAGCTTATTATTCTTATGGTTTTTATTTTTTAGATTGTTTTTCTCCGTGTAAAATTACCTTTTTTTGATCGAAGACTGCAAACTTGGGCAATAATAATCATACGGATCCATTTCGTATGCATTAGTATGGGGACGGAGTTTGAGGGCTAGCTGGAGATGTAAAGGACAATATTTTTTCCCGCTTATCTCCGAATTCTCGACTGAAGTATAACCTTCTGAGGTTTGTTGAATGGCCACTGGAGGTGGTACAAAACCGTCTGGAAGAAGATTCCAAAGACTCGATCTTCGACGACCGCAGCAATTTTCAGAATCCCACTTTACAATCTCAAGAAAGTACTGCGATTCTCGAACATGCTTCAAGTACCATTCTTCATCAACAGTCAATGATGCAGCTGGATGTTCTTCTGGGCCAACATATTCTGCATCCACAGGGAAATTATCGATTTGAATACCATTCCAGAGTTCAGACAAAACTTGGCCTGCATGTTCAAAATTACGTTTTTCCAAATCAACATCAACTGTTTCATTCTTCGAATTAAGGTGTGACCCAAAATGCTGATGTTCCAAAATAATCCCAGTGAGTTCTCTGATGAGCGGCGCCATTCGTCGTTCTACTCTATTGTACGCACTGCGACCGGGAGCATTTGTGGCGAGGTAATAGGCATCCAGGTCATATTTACGAAAGTGTTCTACAGCGCTAGCTATGACTCGGGTATAGCGTGGGTTTTCATCTGGGCCGCCATCAGAAGCACAGATGAAGATCGGTTTACCATGTTTTCAGGAGTTTTTACAAGTGGTTCGAAAATTGGAAGTTCGATGAGTCTCTCCAAATCCGCAGCATGCGTTTCAGCAGTAGACGAACAGTGTTTGCCACTACGAATAGCGATGTACGTCGGTCCTGAGTACGAGACAGCAGTAGGTTGTCCTTCTCCGTCTTTCGCGATTTTTATGCCAGCATACACGGAAGGTATAAGTTTGTGACGCTCAGTCACAACGAAATCGTGATCGGGTAAACGGATTTCATAGTCGAGGTGCATCAAAATTGGGGCCTGCTTATTAGCAGCAGTGATTCCTAGTGGGACTCTCGATTTGTCATCTTTGGAAAAGAAAAACACTTGATCAGGACCAAGTACTGACGCCAATGTTTCCAAACCTCGCATAGTCGCAGTACAAAATTCTCCATCGGGATGTTTTGCATGCTGATTTGCTTCGGGTCTTGATAGCTTCACAGGGACAGTCACAGTGGCGTTTTCCTTCTATCGTCGTTGAACGTTTTGGGAGAAGTCTAAGATACAATGCAGAGCGACTTATAGTAAAACCAATCTTTTGTAATTCTTCATGTAAGTCATCCAAAGTGTGACAACTTCGAATCATCTCCGAACGACGTCGGTCTTCCGCGGCGCCCCCGAAAACGGCGATCTCAGATATAACCTGGATATGATAATGTATTTTTGAGAATGATTATATGCTATCACATCCTCAATACAAGATATACTACTGATAGTTGTGTGACTTCTGTATTTCACAACGATCCATAATTCATCATAATATTCTTCAGCCTAGTAGATACAAAGTTGGCCATGGTAATCGAGAAACGATTTAAGACAGTTAAAGATGTACAAACTCAATGTCAATCAATAGGAATATTATGTCTTATTCATATGCGATTAAATTAAGTCTGTGCATCTTAAATTGATTTCAATTGTTTTTCGATTACCGCTTCCGGTTTGACGCAATGAGTTTTATACTAGGCTTGCAATACTCGTAATTATATACAAAAATATCTCTGTTTTAATGTACGAAAATCTGTTCTTATACCTTTAGGAGATTGGGATTATCATTTTCTATTCTTGGTCTTCCAACCCCACTGCGAATTTTTAACTTGGCTGCCAAATCGGGATTTTCATTCAAAATTTTAGTCATTTCCCGTTGTTTCAAATCTCGACACTTCTGTTGTCTTTCAGCATCATCTTGCGTCCGTTTTAGATTTCTCTTCGCTTTCGTCAAAGTTTTCTTTAAATTATCAATCTTACGATTCGTATCATCTCTTCCTAAGCCTGACTCACGAGCCAAAACTAAACTATTCAACTCACTTTTAAGAATAGTCACTTTTTTCTGAGATAATTCCTGAGATGGTTTTTCGCGAGGCTTTTTGAAAAAATTGTCAGGAATTTCTTTTTCTTTATCGTCATAATCCTGTAAAATGATAAAACTATATTAGAAGTCTTTTCCCAGTTTAACACTATAATTCGAATTGCATATTGACTAATCAAATAAAAAATATTACAATATAATTTTCAATTAATGATTTTATGTGAGAAAATTTTAATCAATTAATCTTAAGCTCGATATGTGAAAAATGTTTTTACGTTAATTTTCTGTAAACATATGATAGATGTATTACTATATATTAGGGTGGTCCTTATATAGGTAAACATTTTTTTTTTTATTTCTTTCGGGGCACCCTTTCATTCCATTCTCTATCCCGAGAAACTAATTTTTCAGTAAAACAAAAAAAAATTCTATAATATTTAGGGGTCGCTACCAGCGTTTGAACTTTTATAAAAATGTAAAATCTTGTTAAGTATAAACTTTTATTTAGTATTATAAAGGATTCGCAAAAGTAACAATTTCAAAATAAAAATACTTTAAATAATTAAGCAGATAACCTATTATTAATCTTTAATCTTTCACCAACAAAAGTAGATATTGCTTTTTCTCTTCATCATTTGTTAATAACTTATTATATTCTTCTATTAAAGCGACACCTCGTTCAGCTACATATATCATTTATTACCCGCATGGAATGAACGATTTTCTTCGCAGCTTTAAATTCTGGATCATCCTCCCAAGTTTGCACATCTTTTCTCAAAAACTGAGACGAAACGCCCATTATGTTGAAAAATCGTAAAGACTTGCTGGTTACAAAATCTTCTATACCCATGTCAGAGATGTATTTGATGTTGATTTGTTTTCTTTTTGGACAGTCCTCTAAGCCTTCGACTCCCAGCGCCTCCACCATTTTTTTCTTTTCTTGTATTGAAATTTGATCGTCAAAAAAAGCAAAAGACACTAACTCTTCCGACAAATACCACAACTGCCCAAGTATTTTTTTCATGGCTACTTTGGCTACTGCTTCATTTACAACTTCATACGATATGCAAGGTCTTTTAATAACTGTAGATCGTTTCTTGGTGCGGAGGTTCCTACAATAGCCTCATACCAGTATTTAATATAAATAATAACTGTAAAAAGGCATATATTTTTCACTGCTGTTTCTTCCTGTTTCGTTAGCTTAAACTGGTCTTTAAATAGACAAATCTTTAAACAATAGATAGATTTTGCCATCCATCTAGCACGGTGTAGCCCAGGAGGTGTTCTAAAGGAAACCCCTTTTTCAGGGACTCCTCCCAAATAAATTATAGTAAGGTTCAGCAACTCTTTATAATCATCTCGGG
The DNA here is from genome assembly GCA_951509765.1 of Sphenella marginata. Lineage (NCBI taxonomy): Eukaryota > Metazoa > Arthropoda > Insecta > Diptera > Tephritidae > Sphenella > Sphenella marginata. The sequence goes on from OX608078.1 coordinate 44,663,500, forward strand.
GTTGATATGCTAGGAGATGTTTTTGGGCAAAAAAAAGCATGTCTGCCGCAAAATCATTAATGATGTGTGATGAATTTTCGTCATTAATTACTGTGGTATATTCGTTTTGGTTGATTATATGCCAGTTCTTCTTAAATCTTTTAAATAACTGAATATCAGGTCCGCTAGAGGGGCCCAGGGATTGTACCACTACCGCTTCCAATACAATCCCCATTATGTGATGACGACAAGCCAGCCAAAGCATATCTTTCTCCATTTTTTGCTCCAAAAGAATACAAGCACCATTTTTTAGGCCCGTATTAACAGATGTAGTGTCAAAACAAACACATTTAATTTTATCTGTTAAACTCCATGACTTTATTGTTTCGTGCACAGCTGTGGCATATGCTGCGCCTGTTCCATGTTCAAGTTTTGGAACCGCCAGAAGCTGATCAATACCAACCCCAGATACCAAAATTGGTAACCGATCTACAGTTTCATGTCCACTTATATCCTCAATAATTTTGCCATCCCAATGAATTGTAAGTGGTACGTCAGGTTTAAATTCTCTTTTAAGGGATTCCACCAGTGTTTTCCGATTTTTTATACGATTTCGACGTATTGAAGACCTATTCACAGTAAACTCTGAAAGATTGACACCAACACTCTTTAAGGTAGATGACACGACCATAGTGACTTTTCTATCACTTAATTTAGCAACATCGAGGCTAGCAGATAGGTCGCTACTGATTAAATTTTGACGAGCTCGTTTTTTGGGGGGTTTTGACTTCAACGTCTTGACTTCAATTTCGAAATCAGATCCAGACGATTCTTCGCTTGTGGTCGATAAAGAGAGTAGGACCTTTTCTGTCATAGCCGAGATGCTTTTATTTTCCTTTTCACGCAATTGTTGCATGTGTTCGGCTTTCTTTTTTATCTGATCACTTTTCCTTAAACTTTTTTTATCTACAGAGCCAATTAAACCCGGTCGGTTTTGCTGTCGCTGTGCTAGTAAGAACTGTTTATCCTCTTCTATTGTCATAATATTCAAAGCTTCAGAATGCGCGATATCAAACAGATCGTCTAAGTTACGATGCCAGGATTGTTCCTTTTGTTGTAACTTCTTCGAACGTTTTCTTTATTTTTTTTTAGATTACGCCATTCATTGAAGAGTTTTTCTATTTTATTGATCACATGCTTTTTCAATCTTGTTGGTATACTGGCCTTTTCCCATAACTTTATGACTTCACATGCGGCAAGATTCGCAGAATCCCGAACATTTTTTTTTTTCTTCATTTTTGTAATAAAAGAATAAACATAACACTTCGCCAAAAGAAGGCAACTTTGACTGATTGAGATTTGGTATTGATTGTCCGAGAAGCCAAATATTGGTTTTGTTTCTTGTTGATAGACTCGCTTTTTTACTTGTAGACGCCATGATAACTTATAACAGGCAACCCGTACACTTTAAAAAACTGAAAAGTTACAACTAAATGCAAAGATTCAAGGCCAACTCGTGTTACTATTGAAAAAAAATTTAGCTTACGGCCATGCAGCGCCTACTGGGTTCTCAATTTGAAAAATGTTTCAATAGCTGACTTCACTTATAAAACACAAACCAATGTATAGAAAGGCAAAGCCAACTCGGGTTACAATTTTAAAAAAAAATTTAGTTCACGGCCATGCAACGCCACCTAGTTTTTGAATTTAAAAACTTATTTTCACTTATAAAACAAATCAAAGCATGCTACTATTTAGAAGTTCAGATTTGATGTTTTTAATAATAACATGAGTTCTTACTTATTTTATACGTGTTACTGTGTACATATGTATGTGTGTGCATTAGTACAAAACTCAGTCATTTTTAAATGTCTGTAATTATTTCAATAGTTAAGGCAATCGCACATGGCTTAGCATTTTGGAAGCTCCACGTCTTCAACTTTAAAAGTATGTAAAAATATATTGAAAAAAGTTTAAAAAATTAACGGAAAATTCACTTCGAAAAAAATGCCATTTTCTCCCATACAAAATGTATAGGAAAGGGCAAACAAATTGCCACCCCTTAGGGTAATAAAAGAATGCCATTAGATAATATTACGAATTCATAGGTATTTTGTCTCTTCAAAAGTCGTTTTCCAAAATTTTGATGCATGGTAGCGATCTCTAAAATGCTTCTAAAACTAAAATAAAAAAATACGTATTAATTTTTTTTCTTCGGAGAATCATATGACAGGGTGCCCCGACCATTTTAAAGTTCAAAAATAAGGACCACCCTACTATATATATCACCTGAATAATATTTTCTTGCTGAGGAAAAGAAGGAGATTTTGGCGGAGCTGCATTTGCGCAAGAGGATTTGCTTGTTGAGGGCAATGACGTGAAAAAGCTCAGAAATTTCGCTTTTGTATTTGTTGTTATGCTATTTAATTTCTTGACTTCCTCGTCAACGGCTTTTTCCACATTCGGTCTACTTTTAAGGCTAGCCCCCAGAGTGTTTGTCTCATATTGTAACCTTCGTTTTGTTTTCGACGTCTGATACGCTTTGTTATAAGCCTCATAAAAGCGAGAGTATGGAGTGTTTTTAGTGTTCATTTAAACAGGATAAAAAGAAATCGCCAACAATAAACATAAGAATACACTGCAAAACTAAACATATGTTGCTGTGAACAGCTGGTTTCCAACCAAGGCACCACCTGTATGAATTCGCTTTGTATCCAACTTGCTTTGAATGAAACAGTGCTGCCAGTCGAAAGAATGAAAACGTGCCAAATTTGAAAACGTTCATGGACGTTGTACGCTAGAAAACATGCAATAAATAACGTGACATCACGTAAGTGCTACTCCCCCCCTCCCCCCATGTCACACTTCGTCACAAATCGCAGAAAAGTTTTTAATAAAATTTTTATTTAAAAAAAAGTATCTATGGTCCTATTCTGGCTAGATTATGATATATTAAAATTTGAAAGAAAAAAATCGGGCCAGTGGATCGGTTGTTTAGCTTTAACACAATTTCGAGTTTGAATTTTATATAATAGTATAGATAGATTTTTTAAAAAGAAAAGAAAAAAACGCCATTCTACTTTTTAGATATGTTATATATTTTTTATTTCTTATTTTTCATAGGTGTTGCAAATACTCATCTAACCACATCTACCCTTTTATATCGCGTTGCAAGGAAAATTCTATTAAAATCAAGTTTACATATATTCTAGCACTCCCTATAGAAAAAAAAACAACCACAACCATTAATTAAGATAACCATAGAAAGATGGCAACGGCAGTCGTCCATAGCACAGAGAAAAACCCCCCCATGGGTTCTGATAACTCTTCCAAACATTGTACTATTTGCCTGCAAGATTTACGTGAGCGGGAAGAATGCTCAACAACTCCTTGTCAGCCCGAATTTCATTAAGTTTGCATAGTCAAGTGGATAAATGAGAACAAAGAATGTCCTATATGTCGTAGTTTATGTCGTAATAGGGATTTCAAACCTATTACTGTTCAGAGTTCGAGTACTGTCAATTTAAAGAAGGCTAAGGCTCCGCCTAAGCAAGCACTTAAGAGATGATTCCACATCTCCACCAAACAATACTTCAACTCAATTAATCGAACTTGACCAACCTGCCGAAAGTGCAAACAATAATTCTGCTCATACGGGGAGTAATGATGTCGATTATGATCATATATCTTTTATGATTGAAAATCAAATTCAGAGAATGATCACTCATTTCTGAATTAATAACACCCCGAACGTCCCCAATATTCAATCTGCTCCAGCCCAGTCCTTTAACATTGCTTCAAATTTTACTCCAAACCCTCTCAATGCCAGTAAAATCAGTCTCATTATTCAGAATCGGAAAGACTCAACGTAGATAAATTTATTTATCGGATTCGTGCTTTGACTCGGGAATCCTTTCAAAATGACTTTTCGCATGTCTGTAAAAACCTACAAATATTATTGAGTGGCAAAGCAAGAGATTGCTTTTGGGGGTACCACAAACAGGTACCGAGAATAGAATGGACATTTCTGTTCTGCTTTACGTTACCTATATAAGGGCTGCCGTTCAGATTTTGATTTTCGCGAACAAATTCGCAACCGGAAACAAAAACCGAATGAAAATTTCGAATCATTTTACGATTCAATTAGCATTATTACTGATAAACTGTTCACGCTTATAGAGGAATCTGAGTTGGTGGCAATGTTGGTTAGAAATTTGAAACCGGAAATACGGCATGAGTTATTATACATACCTATAAACTCCTTTGCTCACTTTTAGTGCAGATGAGGGAGCACTTGATAGCCGATGATTCATATCGTCGCGCAAATTCTCCATCTCCACGAACTATGTCGGCAAATTAATGCCATTAATCATAGCCCTTCCGAATTAGATGCGATTCCTGAGAAAGATGTTGCGGCTGTACATCAAATTAGTCCTCAAATACTATCTTGTTGGAATTGCGGTGAAGGGTGCCCCCCATAAATTCAGAAAGCAAAAATTCAGAAATACTGTTTTTCAGAAACATTTATTCAGAAAACACTTTTCAGAAACAAAAAGTCAGAATGAAAAATTCAGAAAACTTTTTTCAGAAACAACAAATCAGAATGAAAAATTCAGAAATCACTTAACAGAAAAATGAATGAAAAATTCACAAAATCTTTATACTCCTCCGTAACAATAATCTGGAGGGGGAAATCCGATATTTTTAGAATTTTGAGAGATATTTGCAGTTGAAGTTCACAATTTTTCTGTCATTTTCATGTGGTTGTTGTAATAACATTACCCTGTGAGAAAAGAGTGGCACGCGGAAGGACATCACCGTGGCGGTAGCCACGGCTATGGCACACATCCGGAGTTGGAATGGCGTAGCCCAGGGTTATTTTTTGAAGCGCGGCCGAAGGCCGCCTACGCGGAAAGGTGTTCTGCACATAAAAAACGTGGATCGGGCCCCGAATTGGGGATCTGCGCCAAATTTAATGTTTTTTCTGCCGTCTGGTTAATTTCTGAATTTTTACTTTCTGAATTTTTACTTCTGAATTTTTGTTGTCTGAATTTATGACGGGAGCCGCGGTGAAGACGGTCACCACTGGGAAGAACGAACGAAAAATCTTTTTTACGGGTGTGGGCAACCGAATACCTATAAGCCCCAATGTCTTAAGTGTAATCTTCGACCATCAAAAACGCGTCGAAGAAGGCATTCGACACCCAACGAATGCCTTCGAAGTAGGGAACACTAGTTTAAACAATATGAACCCTACAGAAAAACAGGCATGTCAGACCACAATACTTTCATCATCTCAACTTCCAAAAAATGTTCAGAGAAGTACGCCCATTATGAGCTCTTTACTTCCATATAATGTTCGACTAAAACGATATCAAGAAGCCAGAGCTAGAATCTTCGATGAGTCAAACAATGATAACAAACCTAAAAGATCTACACAACGCATTCGAGATTTTTATAAAGAAATTAAAAATACGAAAAAGTTATTAATTTCTTCCGTTGTTCGCAACGACTATGATAGTAGAATTTACGCCAAAGTTAATTTCCTTTATTTCAATGAAATGGGTTTACTCGGTACCGGTGCTAATATAAGCTGTGTAGGGTCCAGTTTAGCTGCCGAAGATTTACAGAATTTACCACAGTTTACAAAAATTACGGCGTCTGTTAAAACTGCGGAAGGACGTTCTCAAAACGTCTTGGGTTTTCTGCAAGTAGATGTCACCTACGAAAATTAAAAAAAAAATTTTAATCTTTTCGTAATTCCGTCTATTTCCAACAGACTTATTCTAGGGGTAGACCTCTGGAAGCTATTTGAACTCGCACCAGGAGTCATTTCGAATATTAGTATTGACAATTCATCGAGAACAGATCAAGATGATTCTGTTCCTCTTTCACATTTACAACAACAGCAGTTGCAAGTATTAAAATCTATGTTTCCAAATTTTGAGATAAAAGGACTTGGAAGGACTGCTTTAAACAACACGAGATTGATGTAGGAAATTTCAAGCCAATAAAGCAACGATTCTATCCCGTGAGTCCTGGGGTCGAAAAGCTTATGTATGCCGAAGTAGATCGGATGTTAAGCCTAGGGGTAATAGAGCCTAGTAAAAGTCCATGGAGCTTTCCTATGAGGTTGGTGGTGAAACCGGGAAAAGTGCGACTCTGCTTAGATGCACGAAAGTTAAACTCGGTAACCAAAAAGGATGCATATCCACTAACAAGCATAGAAGGGATATTCTCTAGATTACCTAAGGCCAACATAATAACAAAACTAGACCTTAAGGATGCTTTTTGGCAAATAGGTTTATCCGAAATCTCGAAACCCTTTACTATTCCCGATAGACCCTTACATCAATTTGTTACCATGTCATTTGGGCTATGTAAGGACGAACTCATTCCGGCAGTTTTGCGATACTGCGTGTTTGGTTACTTAGATGACATGTGCATAGTTTCAGAAAATTTCGATGGACACCTTAAAATATTAGTCCGACTTGCTCAACAGTTCAAGGAAGCAAACCTAACTCTCAATTTAACTAAGAGCCAGTTCTGTGTTACCAGTGTGAAATAGCTGGGATTCATAATAGGAAACGGCAGTATCTCGACAGACCCCGAAAAAAATTGTTCAATTTTATCGGGGCCAACTCCAAAGAACTCAAACAAGTTCGAGGTTTTCTCGGAATTTGTGGGTGGTATCGAAGATTTATTAGGAATTTCGCAGATATTTCCTTTCCCATAACTGAGGTTTTGAAAAAGAAACGGAAATTTGAATGGACGGCGGAGGCCCAAACAGCTTTTGAGCTGTTTAAGACTTGCCTAATGTCGGCACCAGTTTTAGTCAACCCTGATTTTGCTAAGAAATTTTTCGTACACTGTGATGCTAGCGACTTTGGTATCGGCGCTGTCCTTGTCCAACTGGATGAAGAGGGTGGTGAACGACCGATTGCTTTTATGTCCAAAAAGCAGGGACGGAAAATAAAAGTTATTTTTTTTTCGATCTCATAAAAGTCCGGGCTTAGATATTGTTCCTGAAGAAAATTATTAAGTTTTTTGTCATCCCAGGACTTCCAGGGTCAAAATCTTTGCCGCAATTAATTTTCATGGCTTTTTTGAAAAAAGTCCGATAATAACTTAAAAATCCGGACTTTAATTTTTTCTCGCCAGCAATAAAAGTTATCTTTGTCCTTTTATTTTTTAAGGACAGAATAAAAGTCCTCTCAAATATCTTCCGAACCGCTTGTCCGAATTAAATAAATTTGGTATCATATGAAAGGGGATTAAAAAAACTTTCAGATTATGACATTTAAACCAGGGTTGCCACCATGTTTTAATTATTTTTTTTATGTCCTTTTCCCAATAACCACCCAACTGCTTATTTCTAATTGAATAAGTTTGGTATCGAATGACAGCGGATTGAAAACCATTTCAAACAAAAGTATTCAAGCCAGAGTTGCCACCCATTTTTGTTTATGTTTTCCCAGTATATATATGGGAAATAAAATACTTACTTGGATGATAAAAACTACATATGTATATGCACACACCAAATAAAATCAGCGTTATAGCGGTTTTTTCAATGACTATTTAATATGAAGTATCCTGGTTCGAAACGAGCTATAGACCTATTAATAATTTTTTCTGCAGCGAAAAATTATTGTTGTTTTTGGGTTTCTTAATAATTTTTTTTTATTAATTATTAAAAGTTTTTTGTTGAGTTGAACAGGAAAAATTTAGAGACAACCGCCATAGCTTTTCTTATAGATCCATTTCGGAAGTTGCTAACTTCACTCATCAGAGAAATTTTGGCACGCATTGCTAACTATTAAGCTAACAATACGCTGGGTTTTTTGCCTTCTAAACGCCCTGTTCAATCAACTCTTTACCAATTCATGTACCAACAACGCCATTTGACGTTTTAGATTTGGTATCATGATGGATTTTTTGCAAGTCTGTTTTGGTGTCACAGTTTGCCAACCATGTGCTCTTGGTTTTTTGTTATTGAGATTTTACACAAACAACAAGCTTGTGTTTTTGGTCTTTATATTTGAAGTATCCTGGTTCGAAACGAGCTATAGACCTATTAATAATTTTTTCTGCAGCGAAAAATTATTGTTGTTTTTGGGTTTCTTAATAATTTTTTTTTATTAATTATTAAAAGTTTTTTGTTGAGTTGAACAGGAAAAATTTAGAGACAACCGCCATAGCTTTTCTTATAGATCCATTTCGGAAGTTGCTAACTTCACTCATCAGAGAAATTAGAAGGCAAAAAACCCAGCGTATTGTTAGCTTAATAGTTAGCAATGCGTGCCAAAATTTCTCTGATGAGTGAAGTTAGCAACTTCCGAAATGGATCTATAAGAAAAGCTATGGCGGTTGTCTCTAAATTTTTCCTGTTCAACTCAACAAAAAACTTTTAATAATTAATAAAAAAAAAAATTATTAAGAAACCCAAAAACAACAATAATTTTTCGCTGCAGAAAAAATTATTAATAGGTCTATAGCTCGTTTCGAACCAGGATACTTCAAATATAAAGACCAAAAACACAAGCTTGTTGTTTGTGTAAAATCTCAATATTTAATATGAATTATATATCTTCATTATAAAGGTTTTTATTTAACTTTAAAAGGCAAATTGTTTCCACATTTTCCTCAGAGAGGTTGTTTCGCAAGTCCGTCAAAACAAGTTTTAATCCTGAAAAGGCTCTTTCAACGCTGACCTGCGTTGCAGGCACTCAGTGAATGGCAAATGCGAGCTTCCGAAGCCATGGCAATGAATATTTCTTTCTGTTCCAATATTCTACCAAGTCAGTATCGACATCTACTCTTTTCTCTTTAAATGACTCGATTTCGAAAAAAGCTTTTCGTATTTCATCTCTTAGATCTGGGTATCGTCGTCAGATGAAGAGTTCGCTAGCTCAAGCTCTCTTATACATGTTCTTAAGAGCGATGAAGAACTTTGCATTAAAGATTCATCAAGCAAGAAAGGCGTATCTACATCTTTTTCAACATCTTGAGATAACGAAACGTTGCCCTAAATTGGAAAGAAGTGTAAAAATTTCGATATGTAGAATAAGGAAACCTATTATTTAACTTAACCTCTTTTAAATGTTGTAAGCGACGAACAATTTCCTTCAAATGGTTCTTGCCTATTTCCATTTTTTCTTTGGATAGTACGCGCCTCAACCTAGGGTCCAGAACTAAGGCAGCATACAGGGTCGGAGTTTCTAAAAGCGAATTTTGGCATCCTTTGTTCTTAAGCTGAAGGGTCATTTCAACCCAACTTTTATAGAAGTCGCCGAAAAGTAGCTGACTTTCTTGTAGCTTTACTGTTAGATTATACGGTATTGCTAACGCGTCTACTAATTGTTGTACTGCCTCCCATTCATCAACCCTCAACTTGTCTGAAGTCGCTAAGTGTTCATCACAAAATCTTTTAAGTTGCCAAAGTTTTTTGAGCATATTGTATGTAGAGCTCCATCTAGGTGGAACATCTGTTTGAGCTTTCATCAGATTCAACTGCTTTATCTTAAGGCTGAAAATTATACGTAAGCGAAACCAAAACAAAAATTAGCTGAAGCTCGGTGACCGCGTAACGCTCAAATGTAAAACCGCGTAAGTGATATTTGTTTCAAAGGCTTTTATAGGCACCTGCCATCAATATCAATTGATTTTTTCTCAAAAAAACTATATTATGGTTCGAAAAATGTTCAAATGAATCGATCTTGATGGGATAAAGTCGATATTTGTCTAACAGAACAGCCAAACAGGTATAAGTTACCCGATTTCGCATTTATGCGGACAACGGCTCTGCAGTAATAACGACGATGTGTAGGTATGTACATTAGGGTGGAGTGAATTTTTTTTTTTTTGAAATCGCTTTTGGCAGACCCGTAGAAAGTTGCCTGCAAAGTTGTGTGCAAAATATTATTTTCCTCATCGTATGTTTTGAGGTGCCGCATCGCCATTAAGTTTTGAAAAAAAAACAGTCAGTAAAAATAATATGTACATAGGTACATACACTGGCTTTGATTTACTTGCAGTTGTTGTTAGTGTGCACATTGATTTCAATGTGCTGATTTTATTCGATTTGATTTCAAAGCCTACTAGTAGTTTTCATGGCCTACTTATTTAATTCACCATGCTATTTAGGATATGTTCATTAGTTGCAGTGACGAACTTTCATTGTGAGTGATAGCTTGTGTTAATTTTTGTTGAATTTATATTGCTTATTACGATTTGGTTTAAACAACTTTGTGCAAAAATATTTGTAAGTAAACTATACTAATCGCTTCATATTATAAATTAAATTGAAGTTTACCAAATTCATATTGTAATAGTTTAAACGACGTTGTGGCAACTAAAATGTCTTAAGTAAAAACGCGACGAATGACAAGCTGTCCTATATTTGGTTTACCGGAAATGTTACCTATTTCACAACTACCCACTTATAATAACGTTATGAAATATTACCTCTACGGTAAGCATGAACTGAAGCCAGTGAAAACAACAAAAGAGCCGACTGTTCGTGGCATATCCATAAAAGTTGCTTCTCAAGTTTTACAAATTTGGCACAAAGCATCGCTGAAAACTGTTAGTCTTAAAAGGGTTCTACAACTTATTCGCTCTTATCATGACAAATATAGGAACATACAAAAATCGCAAAAAGGGCGCCAAACTAACAAAACTTACCAAGAGAAGGTTGCAAGTTTTCAAAACGAGTCCCTCCGATTATTTGATATCAGCAGTTGCAAATGTAATGTTATAACTAACTGTAAGTGTGAAAAAACTCTCGCGTGCCTAAGGAGGAAATTAGTTTTTTACTTGACCAAAGGACGACGAGAAAAATGATGATTGGCAGCGTTGATTTGGTTCTTCTTCTTTAAATGGCCATCTAACCGCCTGAGCGATTTTGACCGTCCAACATAGCTCGCCAGTCATTTCTTCTTTGCGCCAACTGGCGCCAATTGGAGACCCCACGAGATCGCAGGTCGGTCTCCACTTGGTCCTTCCATCGGAGTGGTGGTCTTCCTCTTCCTCTGCTTCCACCGGCGGGAGCCGATAAGTATACCTTCTGGGCTGGAGCGTCTTCGTTCATTCGCACGACGTGGCCTAGCCAGCGAAGCCGCTGTGTTTTAATGCGCTGTACTATGTCGACGTCTGCGTAAAGCTCATACAACTCATCATTAAATCTTCTTCGGTACTCGCCGTCGCCAGCGCGTAGAGGCCCATAAATCTTTCGCAGAACTTTTCTCTCGAATACTCCCAATGCAGCCTCGTCAGATGTTGTTAGTGTCCACGCCTCTGCACCATATAGCAGGACGGGAGCGATGAGTGACTTGTAGAGTGTGATTTTCGTGCGTCGAGAGAGGACTTTACTTTTCAATTGCCTACTCAGTCCAAAGTAGCATTTATTTGCAAGAGCAATTCTTCGTTGGATTTCTAGGCTGGCATTATTGTTGGAGTTTATGCTGGATCCAAGGTAAACGAAGTCCTTCACTATTTCGAACTTTTTGGTGCCAGCAGTGGCGTGGGTGCCAAGGCGCGAATGCGCTGACTCTTTGCTTGATGACAGCATGTACTTCGTTTTGCCTTCGTTCACCACCAAACCCATTTTTTCCGCTTCTTTTTCTAGTTTGGAGTACGCAGAGGTTACGGCACGGTTGTTAAGGCCGATAATGTCAATGTCGTCAGCATATGCTAACAGTTGCACGCTTTTATAGAATATTGTTCCAGCGCGGTTGAGTTCTGCAGATTGTATTATTTTCTCCAACATCAAATTAAAGAAATCGCACGATAGGGGGTCACCTTGTCTGAAACCTCGTTTAGTTTCAAACGGCTCGGAGAGGTCCTTCCCAATTCTGACTGAGCTGGTGGTGTTGCTCAATGTCATTTTGCAAAGCCGTATAAGTTTTGCGGGGAAACCAAATTCAGACATAGCGGCATATAGGCAGCTCCTTTTCGTGCTATCGAAAGCGGCTTTAAAATCAACAAAGAGGTGGTGTGTGTCGATTCCTTTCTCACGGGTTTTCTCCAGGATTTGACGTATTGTAAAAATCTGGTCGATGGTAGATTTTCCAGGTCTGAAGCCACACTGATAAGGTCCAATCAGTCTGTTCACGTCAGGCTTCAATCGTTCGCACAATACGCTTGACAAGACCTTATATGCGATATTCAAAAGGCTGATTCCGCGGTAGTTGGTGCAGTTTGCAGGATCACCTTTTTTGTGGATTGGGCAAAGAACACTTAGATTCCAATCTTCGGGCATGCATTCATCCGACCATATTCTGCACAGAAGCTGGTGCATACGCCTTACCAGCTCCTCGCCGCCATGCTTGAATAGCTCAGCAGGTAAACCATCAGCGCCAGCTGCTTTATTGTTTTTTAACCGGGATATTGCTATTCGCACCTCATTATAGTCGGGTTCTGGGACGTCAATTTCGTCGTCTTCGATTGTGGGTTCGGGTTCGAGCTCTTCTCTGGTTTCTTGCTCAATTTCTCCATTTAAAAGGGCAGAGAAGTGATCCCTCCATATCTCTAGTATTCTCTGAACATCAGTCACCAGGTCGCCGTTCTCGTTCTTACAGGAATTTGCCCCGGGCTTGAAACCTTCCGTCATTCGTCGAATTTTTTGATAGAATTTTCGGGCATTATTCCCATTGGCTAGCATCTCAAGCTCATTGATTTCACGCTTTTCTGCCTCTCTTTTTTTTGCCCGGAAAAGTCGCCTCGCTTCCCTTTTCAACTCGCGGTAGTGGTCACACACACTCCTTGTTGCACTCGATCTTAGCGTTGCCTTGTAGGCTTCGTTCTTTCTTTTCGTTGCAGCTCGGCACTCTTCATCATCGTACCAGTTGTTTCTTCTCGTTCGCCGGAATCCAATTACTTCTTCGGCTGCGGTACGGAGTGCTCCTGTGATGTGCTCCCACTGCTCATGCATTCCACTGGGTTGAATTGTGCTCTCAGAGAGCAGGTGTGAGAGTCGGTCTGCAAAATCATTGGCGGTCTGTTGCGATTGCAGCTTTTCGACGTCCAGCTTTCCTTGCGTTTTCTGTTGCACCTGTTTTGTCGTACAGAGGCGGGTACGAATCTTAGCTGCTACTAGGTAGTGATCGGAGTCGATGTTTGGACCTCTTATTGTGCGAACATCTAAAGCGCTAGAAGCATGCCGTCCGTCTATCACAATGTGGTCGATCTGGTTTCGCGTTCTTCGATCGGGAGACAGCCATGTAGCCTGATGGATCTTCTTGTGCATAAACCTGGTACTGGCAATGACCATGTTTCGGGCACCGGCGAAGTCGATCAGCCTGTATCCATTTGGCGAAGTCTGGTCGTGCAGGCTGAACTTCCCGACTGTGGGTCCAAATACACCCTCTTTGCCCACCCTGGCGTTAAAGTCACCAAGCACGACTTTGATGTCATGACGGGGGCAGCGCTCGTAAGTTTCCTCCAGGCGCTCGTAGAATGCATCCTTTTCCACGTCGTCTTTCTCTTCCGTCGGAGCGTGGGCGCAGATAAACGAGATGTTAAAGAATCGTACTTTTACGCGGATTGTAGCGAGACGCTCATTCACGGGTGTGAACGACAGTACTCGATTACGGAGTCTCTCTCCCACCACAAATCCCACGCCAAATCTGCGCTTGTCGACATGCCCACTCCAGTAAATGTTGCAAGGTGGTTTGTTCATATTACCTTGCCCCGTCCATCGCATCTCCTGTATGGCGGTGATGTCAGCTTTAGCCTTCCTCAGGGCCTCAACCAACCGGGCAGCGGCACCTTCCCCATTGAGGGACCGGACATTCCAGGTGCATGCCCTTAAATCGTAGTCCTTGTTTCGTTTGCGTGTGTCGTCATCTAAAAAGGGGGTTCTCATATCCGAGGCTTTTTTGAATTTCATTGGTACGTTGTTTTATGTGGTGGGTCCCAAACCCAACGCACAACCCGTTCCACGGGAGGTTGTAGTTTAAGTGCACGTTTATATAGCGAGCCGCTTGATCCAAGACAGACGCCCGCTTACAGCCGCACCACTAGGTGATCAGACGCTGCTTGTAAACCCCTGATAAGCCCTTAAACCGATTATGTCGGAGTGGCCTTGCCAGGTTGTCGCCTTCTCACGTTTAGCTCACCACCAAACGGGTGTTCGGTGGCTACCCAGAGGATACTTGGACGCAAGCGCCCGGAAGTAGTGAGCTGCTTGGACCGCATGCAAAAGAATCGCTCTGGCCATTCCCAAGTGAATGGCGATCAGAAACTTTCCCCACTTACGTGGACTTCTACACGCGGACCCATCCGGACCGTTGATTTGGTTGCCTCTGTTAAAAATGCAAAAAGGCAGGTGAGAATAGAAAAAGCTTTGTCCCGTAGTCGACAGCAAGAAGACGTTGAAAAGCCATGCTGCTCTCGTTCTTTGTTTGAACTTGAGCTTGAAGAAAGCAGCGATTCTTCCCAGAGTCCTACATTTTCTTGCTCTAGTATAAATTATACGCCAAATTAACAAAATGGAAACGCTCAGATACCTATAAAAAAACCACATCTGGATTTACCGTCTCTGGCTCTTGCCTGTGATCGCACTGGAGTTTCCGATAGATCTGCAGCCATTATAGCTTCATCTGTTCTAACAGACTTCAGCATTATTTAAAAAAATGATGAAACTTTTGTAATAGATCGTTCAAAGGTGCGCCGTGAGAGAGTTAAAGTAAGGTCAACATTACAAGATGATTGCGTGAAAATTAATGAAAAAATGCGTGGTCTTTACTTTGACGGTAAAAAGGACAAATCTATGGCTCTTGTAAAGAAACAAGGTAAATATTATAGAGAGAAAAAAATTGAAGAGCAATACATAATTCTGTCGGAACCAGGAAGTGATTATTTTGGGCATATCACATGCCAGTCGGGAAACGCAACAGTCATACAAAATTCCACAATAACTCACTTGAAGAGTAAATCGGTTTATTTAAATGCTATAGCTGTGATGGAACTGTAGTAAATACCGGTTCCAAAGGTGGTGTTATTCGTCTAATGGAAGAAGAGCTGCAAAAACCGTTACATTGGTTTGTCTGCCAGTTGCATTCAAATGAACTTCCACTGTGACATTTGTTGTTACATTTGGATGGAGAAACTGCAGGACCCCGGTGTTTTTCGGGACCAATTGGAATCCAGTTAAAATCTTGTGAAAAAATTAAAATTGGAAAATTTCCTCCTATTCCTACAACATTACCCAATGCTGCCAAAAATGACTTAAGTACCGACCAAAAATATCTAATTGATATAATGACCGCTATCAGCACGGGTGACTTTTCATCAGATCTAGCGAACATGAAACCTGGACCTCTCAACCATTCTAGATGGTTAACCACAGCAATTAGAATTCTAAGGTTGTATGCTACCAAAAGTGATCCTGAAGAAATACTGACTACTTTCGTTATGAAAGTTTATGGCCAAATGTGGTTTACCATCAAGTTTAATCCATCCAGTACAAACGGAGCCAAACATTTGTGGAAAACAATGAGCCTGTCCCATTACTTAAAGAACGTTGTTTATCCTGTGCCTCAGCGTAATGGCTATTTCGCTCATCCAGAAAATCTCCTTATCGCCATGCTTGCAGATGAGAGAAAAGCTGTACGTAACTTAGCATATGAAAGCGAGGTCAGAAAAAATGTCAGGGTTACGCAAGTTCACAGTTCCTATACTAAAGTTTGAGACTCCTGATTATACTGAAATAATTAATTGGCAAAGCTGTCAAATAACTGAACCACCTTTGACTTTAAATGTTTCAATTGAAACTCTTAAACAAATTGTTGAAGGTGAGCTCACCTTAAAAGAGCATATAGGTGAGTTTCCTTGTCATACCCAAGCCGTAGAACGCTGCGTTCAGCTGGTGACAGTGCTGGAGAAAATGCACGTGATGGTTTTATAAGAGCACGATTATTATCACGACAAAAGATGCCAGCCTTCGATACAAAAAAACAATTCAAAGCTTAGTTTACGTTGTATGCTCTTGTAAGGCTTTTCATAATTTACATAATTAGTAATATACTATTTTAAATAATAACAGTTTAAAACATTTAAGTTCGTTTTTAATTATTATTCATAATTTTACTGTAGTAATGTACATATACTAAAACAAGTTACAAATACTATCACTATGCATAATGTGCATTTTTGAAACAAAAAAAAAAAAAACAATTTAATACTAAATAATCTACTTATTTCTAATTTTCCTCATTCCTTTATAAAATAATTTTTGTAATTTTTCTTAATAAAAAATTCTAAAACAAAACCTATCACAAAGTAGTTTGTTTTATAATAGATTTGAAAGTCATAAAAATACTTTCATTAAAAATAAATCAAAGTTTCTAAAACAATTTTTTTTTTCTAATTTTCAATTGGGTTGCGGCACCTCAAAACATCAAGCCAAGTAAACAATTTTTTGAATACTGAATTCTCTCGTTGACCGACAACTTTTTATCCCTATTCCATTCAAAAAAAAACGAAAAAAAATTTTTTTCATACAACATCACTCCACCCTAATGTACATACCGTAAAAGCGGAGTTCTTAAAAGCTTTACAACCTGAGGGGCCTTGTTAACTATTTTCGGACTGTAACCATCTAAAAAGTCTTTAACGGCAAGTTGGAGCGTGTGCGCAGCACATTTAATAGATATGATATGATCGCCCATTAGTGGGATCAATTCGTGGTCGGAAAATTCTACGGGATTGTTTATTCCGGTTTCAGCCTCATCATCATCACTGGCTGTTTCTGACAAAAGTTCAACGGCTTTAATCATGTTGCGTCCATTATCAGTTGTTACAGCATAAATTTGTGTCTTTTGAAGTTCATAAGAATTCATCACTGTATCTATTATTAATTTTATGTTCTGTGCTGTATGTCTGCCTTTCATTTCTTTCATTGCCAGGGTTATTATTTCAATTTTTCCTTTCAAGAAAACTTGAGCATTTATACAAAGAACTCCCCGCTCATTTCGAGTGGCAGTGTCGATTTTAAGACAAAGAAGCTTATTCTTAAGTATGGTTTTAACTTTGCATTTAAGCTTTCTACGTTTTTCATTCGCAAACTGCATTATATTTTTTGAAGTAATTTTGGTCATCTTAAGGTTATCAAATATCTGATTGGTAAGAGTTTTAAATGAATCCGAATCAAAAAATGACAAAGGCAGGGCGTCTTGTGCAACAAAGTCAATGCACACATTTATAACTTCACTTGCGGACATTATTAAAGTAAACTTAACTTTTTTTTTCATCGGAAGGGACTTTTTCAGTAGCAAGATTTACATGTTTATCATATTCCTTATATAATTCAGAGTGTTTTCTTTGTAGATGCCGTTTTAAGTTAGTAATAAAAATTTGGCACTCTTCGCCACATGCCTTGCATTTCACTAATTGGCCTTGGCCTTCACCTTCAAAATATTCTCTTATTGTTTATCGTTATCATACGGAATATATATATGTCTTTTATATGCTGCAAAGATAGTATGGTTTAATAGTTTATATACCTGTGCACATACATACGGTGTATCCCAAAAGTAAGTATGCGACCCTTTTTCGCAGCTCTCGCCATTTTTGGTTTCAACACATTTATTTTAAATAATTTTTCTTAAGACAGTTTTTCATAACATAACACATAAACTTTAAATTATATTTTAAAAATATGCAGATTTGTAGGCCATTCAATTTCAGTATAATAAGGTGTAAGTCTTAAGTCTGTGAAAACTTCCCCTGATTTTTAGGAATTTTTTTTCTGAAGAGCTTCATTGTCTTTTTCCATATAAAAAAAATTACGTTCAAAAATGTACATATATGGAGCAAAATCCTAAAGTCTCGAGGAAAAAAAATTCTGAGAAAAAAGTTGAAAATTTCCATGGAAATTCGACGAAATTTTGCAAATTTTTCACATATTTGCTACACCGGTGCGTATGAGTAACATTCACCTGAATTTCGCTCATTCTCCTAATCAGACCTGTACAATAATGATTATTAGCCTTAATCATTGATAATCAAATTACATTTTTTTGTTATTTTTGTAATAATTGATAAATTATGATAAACGCACCTTTTTAGAATAATTGATCGATTAGGATTAAATTTTGTGTTCGAATAATGAGGATTAATGGTGATTTATTTCGTTTTCAAATGTGTTAGATTATGAAAAACTGTCTTAAAAAAAATTATTTAAAATAAATTTGTTGAAACCAAAAATGGTGAGAGCTGCGAAAAAGGGCTGCATACTTACTTTTGGGTTACACTGCACATACATGTAATCATGAGTTTATTTATTAGTAGGGCTTTTGTAAGAGTCAGATTTTATGCACATCGCAAAAAAAACAAGTATTTGACAATCTTAGGCTCATATATTACTTGCTATCTATGTTTACAACAAAATATGCTATTTAGGTCACCCTAATATCTCATAGGATACCTACACTTAGTGTGAATATGCAAACCACCACCTTTTTCACTAACTCTAGCTCTAGCTAACTTTGTAAGCTTGCTTTTCAATCCCATGTAATAGCACATCATGATATTGTTGTTATCCCAAGACAATAGTTGTTTACCATTCTATTGTTTAGATTTTTTATGCTTACTATAACAATTAAATCTATGAAACAAAAACATATTGGAAATTAGGAAGACTTTACAGTCATCTCATACTACACATTTTAAAACCTATATTTAGTAAAAATATTCGCAATAAAATATTTAATGATAATAAACACTTGTTGAAAAGAACACGCCCATATACATACATTAATTCTTAACCCCTGACAGTAAATTTGTTTTTCATTTTCAAAATCAATCAAAAAATTATAAAAATGGATACTCTTAAGTTTACAATTTTTATATTAATATTTAAATAAACATTACTGGATTTTCTATTATATTGTATACATATGTACATATGTACTTATACGTTTACCTTTGTCTGATATATTTTTCATTAATTTCTTATGAAATTAAAATTTTTAATTGGTCACGTTGTTATTCGCCTTAAGTTCACTTTATAATTGATCTCACTATTTATTTGCCATGTACTTACAATGTCATTACCGCGAGTTAAAGAACAAACTAAGACACTAAGAGCAAAAAAGAAAACGACTTTAATCCACGACAATCAAAACTTTAAGTTAGTTTATATGTTGCAAAGATAGATAAGTTTAGTTTATAATGGTTTGCTTATTTGTAGTCATGAGTAAACTATTAATGATATTCTAATACATCACGTCACATTTGGCAAACAAAACAATTACTGTTATCCTTAATACATATTTGTTGGTAGCTTTGGTGATCACGCCACCTTAAAAAGGGACTAGTGTTGATGCTACAACAACAGCAACGCCAGCCAGTTTCACAATATCAGGCGATATCACCGTTGTTTCTTAAATTGTTGTTGTACATTTTGTTTACTACTTTTTGGTAAACAGGTTTGTTCTTCTTGTTGTTGTTGCACAACTATTGTGCACTGATAACTTAGTTACGCCCTATGCTCCAAAAGAGTACATAATAATTGTGTATAATTGCCAACAGCAGCCCGTTCCTGTATCGTTGCGATACGAATTATAACGCAAAGTGCAACCCTGATTCACGGTTATCGCAAGGTAGTGTTTCTGTATGAGTGGTGAGTATGTATTTTTGATATCTCTTGCGTTATTCATATCACTTGGCGCGAAGGTCGTGATATTATACGTAAAAACGAAAATGAGTGAATTTAGTTCATTTATAATTTCTCAAATCACTGATATTTCTAAAGTTTTCTTTAATAAATGCATTTATTTATGATTTAATAAGTGTTTTGTATGAATGTTTACAAAGCAAAATGCACTAGTACACGGCATTGAGGACTTCAACTGAAATGGATAAATATTTCTCAAAATAAACTGCCAGAACTTATTTAACGCAATTGCCATAATAAAAAAACCCCAAATCACTGATATTTCACAAACTTTTCATTAATAAATGCATTTATTTATGATTTAATAAGTGTTTTGTATGAATGTTTACAAACAAAATGCACTAGTACACGGCATTGAGGACTTCAACTGAAATGGATAAATAGTTATTTCTCAAAATAAACTGCCGGAACTTATTTAACGCAATTGCTTTCATAACAAAACATCAAACCACTGACATTGTACAATTAGTAACATTAATTAACATTAATATATGCAGATATTTACCAATTTTTTATTTAACAAAGCTCCACAAAACAAAATACAAACTCGAGATGACAAATGGTTTGTTTCATTCCAATTGTTTCATCGATAAGTAGGCAATCTCACCATTCTCATATCGCAAGGTGAGTTACTTCTCATACAGAAACACTTATCATAACGAAAGCTATACGAGCCTTGCGATAGGATATCGATCGTTATTATAACGAAAAGTTACAGAAACGGGCTACAGGTAAGTGTAATATATAATGTGTTTAGGTTTTGTAGGTTTTATATGCAAATCTGTTGTTATAGCAAACCTGTTGTACCGTAATACTATTGTTGCTGCTAAAGTAAATAGTATACATAATATTTATACCTTTCATGAGCATGATTATAACATTTATTATAATTAAAGCATGGTGGCAACCCTGGTTTAAATGTCATAATCTGAGACTAATTCGGACAAGCGGTTCGGAAGATATTTGAGAGGACTTTTATTCTGTCCTTAAAAAATAAAAGGACAAAGATAACTTTTATTGCTGGCGAGAAAAAATAAAAGTCCGAGTTGTCCGATTATTTTTGTCCGGATAAGAGTAAAAGTCCAGAAATAACTTTTTTCTCTGGACTTTTATTTTAAAAGGAATAAAAGTCGCGGTTCCTGCCAAAAAGCGTTATGCTTCGCAGCGTAATTATACCGTAACTAAGCGGGAATGCTTAGCTGCTATAGAAGAAATTGAACGGTTTCGCTGTTACCTCGAACTGCAAGAGTTCGAAGTGGTTACCGACCACGCAAGCCTATTATGGCTTATGAAGCAACCGAATATCTGGGGTCGACTAGCAAGGTGGGCATTAAAATTGCAAGGGTACAATTTTTCCATAAGCCATCGAAGGGGGCGGAATCACGTTGTTCCCGATATGCTGTTTTCACCACATTTCGAGGATCACGATTATAATCAGTTAAAAGAGCGCATACGACAAGATCAAGCGAAATTACCAAATCAAAAGATTATTGATAGATACGTATATATTCGTACTGAGCATGCAACTGGGGAGGAAGAACAAGAAGAAAACTCTTGAAAGTTGTATGAAAGCTCCTAATTTCATAACACGACCACCCATGGGAACTTCTTCTAGACCCTTCCAAAAACTGTACATATGTAGATTTATTAGGCCCCTTTCCACGAATCAAAAAAGGACATATAGGGTTGCTCATTGTTTTGGACCACTTGAGCAATTTTCATTGGCTATACCCCCTTCGGAAATTTACAACCGGTAAAATAAAAGATTTTTTAGCTAATGAAATTTTTTGTTGTTATGGTGTTCCCGAGACAGTTGTTAGTGAAAACGGAAGTCAATTTAAGGCCAATGAATTCAATTCTTTCCTTACTTCACGCGGAGTTGACCATGTTTATACGGCTTTATATTCACCGCAGAGTAATGCTTCGGAGCGCCTAAATCGGCCCTTGCTCGCAGCGATTAGATCGTTTTTAAAAAGGATCATCGAGAATGGGATGAAAATCTGCCGAGCATTTCGTGTGCCATACGGAACAGTATTCATCAGAGCATCGGCTGCTCTCCATACAAGGCCCTATATGGGTTCAATATGGCTACTCACGGGTCAGAATATAGATTACTTAAAAACCTACAATTGTTGGAAGAGCCTAGCTGCGTACTTAACTCTCTATCGCTTCTTCGTAAAGATATTCAGAAAAAAATTTAGGAGTGTCATATCAAAAGGATCAAGAGATTTTTCGCAGGAACTTCGCTCAAAGTGATGCCACTAAGAATTTTAATGCAAAACTCAGTCCCGCTTTTTCCAAAGCCAAGGTCCGTGAAAAAGTTGGAAACAATTATTATGTACTAGAAGATCTTAATGGCAAACTAATAGAAACATTTCACGCCAAAGACATTCGACCGTAAAATATTAAGTGTTTTTTAAAGAAAGTTATTTAAACATGTCCATAAACCCATAACGAATATAATTTCCATCTAAGCTGTATGTTTAAAAAACACAACTCCCCTTATCTGGTTTTGTGACGGTCTTTGTGCTACCATTGTTCTTAATTAACACCCAATTACTATAAGTAAAATAGTAGTAGGAAAAGGGATTGTCGCAAGGCCGAACACTGGGTGGTGTTGAATCTTGATACTTAGGTGCTGTTGTTTATCTAGCTCACGAAAAGACTCCGAAACATATTTACTCTCTAGATAAATTTCCATGAGAAGTGACACTCAGTTAGTCATTTTCCCTAGAAAGCTAGGCATTGAGGAAAATAGCTTCCTTTCTGGTTTTGCTGTCGACGAGTTAATGTGTCATAAGTTTTATTATAAGGTGTCATAAGTTTTATTATTTTTAGTGGGTTCTCATTATTTTAAAGTCTATGCGGACTTCTGTAGTGCAGTTGAAGATTAAGGGTAAATTGTGTTTAAGAAAGAAAAAAAAAAGCAAATTTAATTTTAAAACATTATTTTAAAAAGATGTGGTGCTAAAAAAATGATTTTTGTTGTATTTTTTTTTAGAGATATGCGCTGATTGCGGTCTCGTAAAAAAATATATCGACGTGCATCCGAGTTTCCACTAAAAATTAAACGGCACTTCGCAAGGAAGGAGTGTTTCCTCGGGATAATTTATCCAGAAATTCCTTTATTTTCGAGGACGATCAATAACAAAACTTCTGGGAGTTTCCATTTGGACTTAGTGCCACCGACACCACCGTCCCTTACAACAAAAGAACCATGTTTTTTTTTCGAAACTAAAACGAGTTAAACACCTTAAGAAACAAAAAAAAATAATAACCTAAAACCAACATATTTTTTATAAAGAAATCGAAGTTTTGAAATTAATAATTTGCAAGTGCTAGGAATTATTAAAATAATTTTATAAATAATATAAAGCCGCTTCAAAATCTATGTATGTACATATTTATGTAGGCAAGTAAAATCCACATAAATACATATATAAATAAGCGCTGAAAAAAAAATTTTAATGTACAAAAATTTGAGTTAACCAGTGTAAAAATTTCTACGTACGAATGAATACAAGTACATAAATTTAAAAAATATATAAGTTAGCGCTCTCCCGCTCAATATAATTAGTAATGTGTGTAAATATGTAAAGTGTGAACAATAGTTGAAATCATCCGACTTTAGTTACCGCTAGGTCTTTCAGTGGTATTATTGTTATTGTTCTATTTCTTTTAAAACCAATTGAAATTGAAATGTGAAGAAAATAAAGTTAAGTTTATTCTCATGATCATTCGCTACATTTGTGACCCCGACGTAGGGTGTACACGCCTTATAACAAAAAATTATGCTGTTGCGTAAATTTTTATTAGTATCCGCGTAACAGTAAAATAATTTTTGCGCTATAATAAACGGGTAAACCGCTACAATAATTTTTGATAAAAATTTTAATTCATTTCCACGCCACACACAATGGTAGACGAAAATGGGAGTGTTCAAGCAGCCGCTTCATCGCAAGGGACAACAGCAGCACACACAACGCACCGAGATCTCCGAAATGCGCAAACAGATTGAAGCACTCAACATCCGAAAGCCACGCAGCTCAGGTAGGCAAATTATAGGTTTCCGAAACAAACGTGATTCTTCGCATAGTTGTTGTTGTTGTTGTTGTTAGCAGTGCTTCGCCCTGCCCAATGGGCCAGAACACTCCTAGTTGTCATCGGGCTCTTCTAACGGAAGTCCAAGGAAACGCGCTGTTTCAACAGGGTTGGACCAAAGTGATAGGGGAGTTAGAAGAGTATGTTCCGAAGAACACGAAAAGAGATGTTGCGTGTCATGGGGGGCCATACCGCGTGCAGGGCATGTGTTCGGTATGGTGGGGTTCAGTCTGGACAAATAGGAGTTCAGCCTGTTGCAATATCCAGACCGAAATTGTGCCAGCATGACTCTAGTCTCCCTCGGAAGGACACGTTCTTCCTCAGCAAGAACGGGTGGTTGGGCACCAATAACGGGGTTCACAGGCCGGGACCTGAGGGAACTGTCCACCGACTCAGTGTGGAGGCCTTATAGGTGACCAGCAAGGTTTCTTTGTCTTTGCCCCAAGTACTGCCGGCCAGTGACTTGAGAATCTTGTTGCGGCTTTGTACCTTTGAGGTTATTGCGGTGGCATGATTAGCGAAGGTGAGGCTATTGTCGAATGTAACCCCTAGAATTTTGGGGTGGTTGACTGTAGGTAGTTGAACACCATCTACGTGGACATTCAACTCCTGCCCCATCTGCGCATTGTCGCTGTAGATTTAGTCGGGGACAGTGTCAGGTTCCGCTCTGTGAAGAAGCTGGAAAGATCGCGCAGGTAGTCCGTGGAAGGTCCTTTGCCCGTGGCCATTACAGTGCAGTCGTCAGCGTACGAAACGATGGAGACCCCTTCTGGTGGAGGAGAGAGGCTCGAGATGTAGAAGTTAAACAGAAGGGGTGAAAGGACACCACCCTGCGGAACCCCTTGTCTAATTCTTATAGGTCTACATCTCTCGTTTCGAAACTGCACTGACGCCAGCCGACCGTTTAGGTAGGCCGGCAGGAAGCGGTGTCTCCTCCAGGTCTTTAAGGAGTGTGGCGTGGTTGACTGTATCGAAGGATTTCGACAGGTCAAGTGCCACGAGAACCGTCCTGTGGTTTGGTTGGTGTTGGTTCAAACCGAAGTTAATCTGCGTCGTGATGGCATTCAAAGCAGATGTTGTGCTGTGATTTTTACGGAAGTCATGTTGATGATTGGCCAGCTGCAGGTTTGCAGTATAGTATGGGAGCAAGATAGCCTCTAACAACTTCACTACCGGCGAGAGGAGAGATATCGGACGATAAGAATCGCCGGCTTCCCAGGTTTTAGGAGGGGGACCACAGTCGCGTGTTTCCAGATGTCTGGTATAACGAAGGTGGTCAGTGAGAGGTTGAATAGAGCCGCCAAGTACTTCTGCCCCTCGTGGGCGAGGTGTTTCAGCATCTTCATGGCAATTCCGTCGGGTCCGAGTGATCTTGATGGTTTAGCCTTCCTTATAGCTTCCTTAACCTCTGCAGCGGAGACGACAATGGGCGCGGCTGTGTGTTTGTGTTTGTGCGCGCGTCGGATGGCTTTTCTCTTAGCCCTATCCGCAGGAGAATGCAGCATAAATTGCCGGCAGAATGCGCTCGCGCACTTCCTGGGGTCCGACTTGACGTTATCGCCGAAAGCAATGGCGACCTTGTCATTGTATTTGGTCGGGTTGGATAGGGTCTTGACTGTCGACCATAGTTTGCCGACACCGCCGGAGAGGTTGCATGACTCTAGGTGTTCTTTCCACTTTTTCAATTTATGATCATTGACAGTCCGACGGATTTCTGCGTTGAGATCCTTTATTCTTTGATCTGCGGGGTTCAAGAGTTTCACTTGGTCACGTTCTCTTGCCATTGCCGCTGCTTCCGCAGGGAAATTCGGCCGAATTTCCGGGATTCTGCCAGCAGGGATGAAGCGGCCAGAGGCTGAATCGATGACTTTGCCAAACTCTTTCTCACCTTTGCATACGTCCGTCGGTGTGGGTAGGTCAGCGAAGGAGTGCTTTGTAAAGTCCGTGAAGCGGTCCCAGTCCGCTTTGCTGAAGTTGATGTACGTTCGTTTGTCTGTCGTTATGAAGTCGGACGGTCGTTCGATGTCTAGTAGGATGGGTAGGTGGTCTGATGCCAGTGTAAGCATAGGTTGCCAGTTAACGTGGTTGATAAGGCCCGCACTTGAAATGGAGATGTCTGGCGAACTGTGGCAGTTACCTGCCACCCTGGTGGGGGCATCTCCATTCAATGTACAGAATGCCCAATTATCTATTTGCTCTGCGAGTGCATGCCCTCTGCTATCTGCTGGCAAGTTGGAGTGCCAGAGATCGTGATGTGCGTTGAAATCACCTAGGATGAGGCAGATTATCGCCCCTTAGCAACGCACTAATATCAGGGCGATATTCACGGGGACAGCACGTAACAGGGGGAATGTATATATTTAACACTCGCAGGTCGACGTCGCCTGTCCGGACTGCTATGCCCTTGCGTTCAAGGGTAGAGTCCCTGGGGTCAACGTCAGAGGCAAATAGGTTATACTGTACATTATGGTGTGTAATGAATGCGGGGCCGCCCCCATGACCGCTGGGACGGTCTTTCCTATGTACATCGAGTACGTAGGTCCGAGTTAGCATTCAGTTTGGTCTCCTGAATGGCGGCCAGTTTAATGTTGTTCGACTTCATAAAGTCTGTTATCTCCGCGATCTCTCCAGCTAATCCGTTGCAGTTCAGCTGTAGGATTTTGAAGTGTGTCGGGAGGGAGGGTGGAGGCATGCTGGGGGCAAGGGACGGATGCGGTTGCCTAGATGGAGGTAGGCTTAGTCCCAAGTTGTGACGCAGTCTAGGGTACAGCGCGCCTTGGCCGATGTTGTGTGGCGTGGAGGGCGGCTGAGTACTGCAGCAAGGGGCAATGAATGCATCCGTCCAAAGGTTCCTGTTTGCGAGCCCAGAGCACATATGGATGTGGCACAGGCCAAGGCAGTTATTGCACTTAACCGATGCCGCAGGCGTATATAGTCTTTGCCGACAAACAGTGCACGTGGTGGAAGGTACGAGGAGGTTATGTTCCTGACCCACGTGCATGCTGGAAGTAGGGGGCGACAAGAGTGGGGACTGAGGTGAGGCGGGATCAGCAAGGCTGCAGGTCGTGGAGACCGGGCCACTGTTGTGGCCATTTGATGATGGTAGGTGCGTTGTGTGTGCGCCGGAGCGACGAGAACCGCGGAACGCGGAACATGGTGCCTCAAAAGTACTAAAAAAAAGTACGGGTTCTGGGGATGGCAGGGTTAAGCCCTGAGCATCCAGATCTATGCAACCATCTCTTGCATTTACTGCATTGAACGGAATGTGAACGTTTTACATATATTTTCTTCCAGCAGACGCAGCAGATCCAGTCTCTTGGTCCGGGGTTGGATTCGATACCAGCCCGTAGCAAGAGACATTGGAGCAACCCTGATGCAAGGGATTGCTACGAGGATGACAATTTAGGAGTGGGACTGGACAAATTGGACAGGGTTACACTGAAATAACAGCCCTTGGCCGGGTAAAACCCGGGTCATTCCGGTACGTAGAACCGGCTGTTGTGGGAATGTTCTTCGCATAGTCGTACGCGTTTCTTGTTAAACGGAATTTGCCGGTACCACAGAAACTTTGCAAGCGAAGCACAGCGCTGTATTCCTGAAAGTAATTATTCGGAAAACACTCGGGGGAGTCAATAGAGGCGCTAAACGACTCTCCGACTATTACTTCGCGCCCCCTTTTTATTACCGATCGCACCTCAGGCACGCAGTTCCTTGTGGACACCGGTGCCGATCTCTCAATTTTTCCGCGTTATCGCATTACGTCAAACCTACTTCCACATGGTCCCCGAACGATATCCCGTAAGATATTTATAGGACTTTGCTGCTAACCTTTTTCGAAAAACGATTTTTTCCACCATTGATCTGGTGCGAATCAACCAAATCCCAGTTGCTAGCGATGATATAAGGAAAACCGCTATAATCACTCCATTCGGGTTATATGAGTTATCTGAAGCGATTAAGAGATCGTCAATGTAGGCGAACACGAAGGGAAGGTCGCCAGTGACTTCGTTAATGAACCGCTGGAACGTTTGGGCGGTATTTCTGTGCCCAAACGTTCCAGCGGTTCATTAACGAAGTCCCTGGCGACCTTCCCTTCGTGTTCGCCTACATTGACGATCTCTTAATCGCTTCAGATAACTAAAGTCAACACTTCGAGCACATTAAGATGTTATTTCAGCATTACTTCAAAATTACGGCTTGGTAATAAACATATCAAAGTCAGTGTTTGGTGCTAACGAAGTAAAGTTGCTCGGGCATTATATCACATGCCGCATTAAGCCATTACCTGAAAAAGTAACCGCCATAAGAGTCATTTCGCCACCATCAACGGTTAAGAAACTTCGAGGATATGTCGGCATGGTGAATTTCTACCGAAAATTTATCAAGAACGCTGCTGAGCTCCTAGCTCCATTGAATAAGGTACTCGCCGGCCCCAACATAATAGGCACACATCAAATTCAATGGACGAAAGAACTAGTCGATGCCTTCAATCTTTCTAAAGAAACTCTAGCAACATGTGCAGAGCTAGCCCACCCTAATGTTGACGCAGATTTAGCCATATTTACAGACGCATCCAACTTCGCAATCGGTGCAGTGTTGCAGCAGCGTCTAAGAGGTTCTTGGTATGCTACGTATGGCCTGCTATTAACAAAGACTGCCGCCTTTGGGCGCGGACTTGCATCGAATGCCAAAGAAACAAGGTCCAACGCCATGTAGTTGCACCGCCCGCTCGTTTTCAGTTGCCAACAAAGCGTTTCGAGCATATCCACATTGATCTAATATCGTTACCTCCTGCAAAAGGATTCCGCCAGTGTCTTACGATAATAAATTGGACCATCATTTAGCGGACCATATCAAGGCCCTTACCGTGTCATATCACGTCACGACAAACATTTTTATATTGATGTACAAGGGCAGAGAACTCCAGTCTCAGTGGATCGCCTTAAGCCAGTATTTAAAATAGACGACGATGATCAGAGCAATTCAAACAGTACCGGCCAATCAAAAATACTAGCTGACCCGGCAAACTTCGTTCTGCCCAAAATAGATTTTTTTATTAATTTAATTTCAAACATTGTTATTGCACCGGTCCTTTTTTTTAATAAAAAATTAACGATTCTTCACTTCATTGCGTACACAACTTATAATATTAAGGGCTCAGAATTAAAAGGATCTAACTGTCAGTTATACCCATATTTGTACAGTGAAATATGGTGTTTATTTGTTGGCAAAGAGATCCAAGTCTTTTCGGACATTACAGTGTCATCTATTCTCCATACAATAAACGCCCTACCCAGATTTTACATAGAATTTTCAAAATGCAGTAAACTTTAAACTTGAATATCTCATTTGGTTCGAAACCCTTCATATATAACTTTAGTATTCAGTTTAAGGCTGCACGATACCTAAAATTTTTAATTTTCTAGAGCTATTGATATTGTTAATCTCCTGATCAATTTTCAGGTTACAACCTTAAACGCTTTTCAGCTTGAAAAATTCAGTTTGTATGGGAGGTGCCACGTCCCCGTTTTAATATCACATAGCTCTGTACCAATTTCCAGGTCCCTGCCTTAAATCCTTCAAGAGATATTCAGCTTGAAAAAGTAAGTTTGCATGGGAGGTGCCACGCCCCCTTTTCCGATAACCCCCACTTTTATGCGGAAAATTTGTTTTAATATCATATAGCTCTGTACCAATTTCCAGGTCCCTGCCTTAAATCCTTCTAGAGATATTCAGCTTGAAAAATTAAGTTTGTATGGGAGGTGTCACGCCCCTTTTTCCGATAACCCCCCACTTTTATGCTCAAAAATTGTTTTGATAGCATACAGCTCTGTACCAATTTCTAGGTCCCTGCCTTAAAGCCTTCTAGAGATATTCAAATTGAAAAATTAAGTTTGTATGGGAGGTGGCACGCCCACTTTGTCATTATCCTCAGTTTTTTTGGAGGTGGTAGGGATTAATTCCATATAACCCCTTACCACGTTTCAATAGTCTAACGAAAATACTTCCAGAGATATCGACTAAGAAGTATTTCATTCGTATGGGAGGTGCCACGCCCCCTTTTTCGTTATCCCCAGTTTTTTTGTAGCTGGTAGGGATCGACCTCATATAATCTCTCACCAAATTTCATTTGTCTAACCTAAATACTTCCAGACATATCGACTAAGAAGTATTACATTCGTATGGGAGGTGCCACGCCCACTTTTTGTTATCCCCAGTTTTTGGAGGTTGTAGGGATCGATCCCATACAACCCCTCACCGAGTTTCAATGGTCTAACATAAATACTTCCAGAGATACGGACATTGAAAAATTCCAGTTGTATGGGAGGTGCCACACCCCCTATATATATCAAAATATATTTTAGCCTGTGACCATCCCTGAAAGATATCCAATGGGTGTGTAAAATTTGGTTACGATCGGCTTATTCGTTTAGGAGCCAAGTGTGTCTATAGTCAGATACATAATTTGAATTTTATATACAAGGTGTCGCAAAAGTAATCTTGCTATCAGAAAATGCTATAAATTTTGCGATTGGGCCCTAAAATCAATTCTGTTTTGACATTTGTGTAGTAAACACATGCAAAATACACGTTAATAAACAATGTTCCGCTACACTGCTCCAGAACGTGGAATATTGCTGACTATTTATTTGACCAATAATCGGTCGGTGACTTTGGCACAACGTGAATTTCGTCGCAGATTTCCTGGCCGTCCAACGCCTACTGGTCAACGAGTTCTTTTTGCAGCAACTTGATGAATTGGGATTGGAAAACATGTGGTTCCAACAAGACGGTGCAACAGCACACACTGCACGTGCCACAACCGATATGCTGAAGGATGCATTTGGCGATTTGCCTACTTTTTGCCGTTTTGGCGATTTGCCTACTGATCAACGAGTTATTTTTGCCGCAACTTGACGAATTGGGATTGGAAAACATGTGGTTCCAACAAGACGGTGCAACAGCACACAATGCACGTGCCCCAACCGATATGCTGAAGGATGCATTTACCGGGTGCCTAATCTCCCGTTTTGGCGATTTGCACTGGCCAACAAGATCGCCTGATTTTACAGCTCCAGACTTCTTTTTGTGGGGCTTTTTGAAGTCGCGGGTTTATGTCAACAAGCCTCAGACTCTTGCAAATCTTAAAGACAATATCCGTCAAGATTTTGAGGACCTATCGCCGAAAGTTTTGCCCAAAGTGATGGAAAATGCCATAAAAAGGGCTCAAATGACAATCAACTGTGGCGGGGCCATTTACATGACATCATATTCTCGACTTGATGTAAAAAAAATTAAAAGACCAAATAAAAATAATCCACAAGAAGAATCAAAGTTTTTCGTTTTGTTTTTGAATTACAGCCAAAAAACATCGGAAGATTACTTTTGCGCCACCCTGTATATAGATGAATTTCATAAACAATCATGTATTGCAATTTAAGTAAAAAAATTGAATAAGAAGGGGTCACATGTTACAGCCCTACCACATACAGTAATTTATTCTATGCACAATAAGTTAGCGCTCTCCAGCTCAATATAATTATTAATGTGTGTAAATATGTAAAGTGTGAACAATAGTTGAAATCATCTGATTTTAGTTACCGCTAGGTCTTTCAGTGGTATTATTGTTATTGTTCTTTTTCTTTTAAAACCAATTGAAATTGAAATGTGAAGATAATAATGTTGAGTTTATTCTCATGATCATTCGCTACATAAATATAACTATGTACTGAGAAAACATAGAAAAAAAAACAAAAAAAAAAAAGAATTTTTAGTGATTAAAATAACAAACCACCAACAAAAAAAAAATATTTAAAAAAATTAATATTATTTTTTTATTTATTTATTTATTTTAATTAATTATATTTTAAATAAATTACAATATAATTAGTGATAAATATGAGCAATGGCGTCTGAGGCCTTATAGCTCATTTACAATAATTGGAATTTAACAGTAATGTATCTAATATTAATATTTTAAGTGAATGTATTTGTATGTGTAAGTTGGGAGTGTGTGTATTTGTGTATAAGTTGTATATAAGTGTGCATAGTGTTAGATTTGGTCGTGTAAATTACAGGCTTTAAGGAAGTTTAAGATTGTTTGGATGTTGTCATTGTTAGTATCTTTAAGGAGATCTATTGCTGATTTGTTGGGGAAATACTGCTGTCTGTATTGTTGAAATTTGGGGCATTGGTCAAGAATATGAATTATGTCTAGGGATTGCGAGTTGCAAAATTTGCATTTTTTTCTGCATTTTTGCTAAGAAGATGTTCATGGGTGATTCCTGTGTGTCCTATTCGTATTCTTGTTATTGCTATTTGGGATTTTCTGGGAAGTTCGGTGTTTTGATCGTGTTTAAAATTGTTATTGTTATTTGGTTTGTTTGGATTTATTTCTGAATACCAGTTGGAACTTTTACTCCACAAAAAATATATATTTAACATGTTGACTGCCAACTACGAGATACATAACTCGTAGTATGATTTCCCTTCCAGGAAGCCAACTACGAGTTATCTCGTACAACCTCAAACTATCACTTTTTGTGTAGCTACGAGTAAAACCGTATTATAATAGTGTTAGTATCGATAAATGGCTTCTGGGAAACGAAAAAAATGTTGGGTTAGGCTTCCGTGAGCTTTTTTTTATTAAAAAAAAAAAATTTATGGAGAAATTCATTCAATATAATGGAAAAATTAACTCAAATACAAGGCTCATAAATTTCGTTACTACCATCGCTCAAATCATCTTCTGAATCATTTAGATTTCCGTTGTACTCAATTTCACTTTGATTCAGTGTAATTTTTTATCCATATTGGGTTCTTGATAATTATAACAGTAATTTTAGAGAATGTTTATAAATCTAAAAAGCAAGAAAATAATAAAATTATGATAATTGTAATAAATAATATTTGTAAGTTTTGCAAGCTCGAGACCAGATAAACAATAATTCGTAATGAATTTTAATTGTCAGTTTTTTGGGAAAAATTGATAATTGGAGAAAAATTACATTGTTAAATCACAGCGATGGATAGGATTACATGTTTCAGAGTTTCCAAGCTCATCATCAGATCCCTTTTCGGACACTGGGATATGAACCAGTGTCTGCACCAAAGCCGCTGTTAGAAAATTCTATCACTTAAGCTATGATGCCCTGTGACGTCACAATGCATTTATCTCCACTTCAACCCAGTGTCCGAAAAGGGATCTGATGATAAGCTTGGAAACTCTGAAACATGTAATCCTATCCATCGCTGTGATTTAACAATGTAATTTTTCTCCAATTATCAATTTTTCCCAAAAAACTGACAATTAAAATTCATTACGAATTATTGTTTATCTGGTCTCGAGCTTGCAAACCTTACAAATATGTAAAACAAGAAAGACCGCAAAAACCAACAACAAATGTAGTAAATAATAATAACTATAAAACAAAATACTATAGAAAGCAAAAATGATTTTTTTTTAGGATAAAAGGACCTACCTACTACGAGATAATTCGTAGGTCCTTTTTTCCTTTAAAAAGCATTATTTTTGATTTTTGATAATACCAATGATCTAGAAATAGAGTTTTTAGTAATAGTTATATTGTGAAAAAATCAAAATGTCATTTTTGGCCAGTTTTCTGAAAATGGCATTGGCAGTCAACCTGTTAACAAATTTTGTAGAAAAAAAAATACACACGCACAAATCACTTGCGCGGTAAACTCTCAGGAGAGGCTAAATTAAGTTTCTTATTTGTTTTGCTTTGTTTTCTTTTTGCAAAAAGTCCCATTCACTATGAATGTTATGAAATACAAATTATTAATTATTTTTCTTTACAGTATCCTGGTTCGGTACGAGCTATAGACCTATCAATAATTTTTTCTGCAGCGAAAAATTATTATTACATTTAAAATGTATAATTTTTGTATTGTGATACATGAAATGAATTGCTCATCTTAACGCTTGTAACTAAATAATTATTATCCAATCAAAACAGGTCCATAAAGCTAGCAGAGCAAAGTTAGCAGAACAAAAAACTAACTTATGGACAATGATGTGCTCCAAATGTGCTAATTAAGTGCCCTAATCCCAAAAAATGTGCTCCTCTATTTTTGCCAAAAAATGATGGTCTGCTAGCTTTAGGCTAAACCTAGCAGAGCAATATGAGTAAACAGTGAAAGAAGATAGTTAGCGCAAATGTTATTATGCAGAAATTATGTGCTCCAAATGTGCTCTTGAAATAATCTATCCCCAAAAAAATTGCTCCCCTTTTTTTAAAAAAAATTTCATGTTCTGCTAGCTTTAGGCTAAACCTAGCAGAGCAATATGAGTAAACAGTGAAAGAAGATAGTTAGCGCAAATGTTATTATGCAGAAATTATGTGCTCCAAATGTGCTCTTGAAATAATCTATCCCCAAAAAAATTGCTCCCCTTTTTTTAAAAAAAATTTCATGTTCTGCTAGCTTTAGGCTAAACCTAGCAGAGCAATATGAGTAAACAGTGAAAGAAGATAGTTAGCGCAAATGTTATTATGCAGAAATTATGTGCTCCAAATGTGCTCTTGAAATAATCTATCCCCAAAAAAATTGCTCCCCTTTTTTTAAAAAAAATTTCATGTTCTGCTAGCTTTAGGCTAAACCTAGCAGAGCAATATGAGTAAACAGTGAAAGAAGATAGTTAGCGCAAATGTTATTATGCAGAAATTATGTGCTCCAAATGTGCTCTTGAAATAATCTATCCCCAAAAAAATTGCTCCCCTTTTTTTAAAAAAAATTTCATGTTCTGCTAGCTTTAGGCTAAACCTAGCAGAGCAATAT
Source organism: Sphenella marginata (assembly GCA_951509765.1). Classification (NCBI taxonomy): domain Eukaryota; kingdom Metazoa; phylum Arthropoda; class Insecta; order Diptera; family Tephritidae; genus Sphenella; species Sphenella marginata. Next base: position 44,698,061 of record OX608078.1, read on the forward strand.
GAGTAAACAGTGAAAGAAGATAGTTAGCGCAAATGTTATTATGCAGAAATTATGTGCTCCAAATGTGCTCTTGAAATAATCTATCCCCAAAAAAATTGCTCCCCTTTTTTTTTAAAAAAAATTTCATGTTCTGCTAGCTTTAGGCTAAACCTAGCAGAGCAATATGAGTAAACAGTGAAAGAAGATAGTTAGCGCAAATGTTATTATGCAGAAATTATGTGCTCCAAATGTGCTCTTGAAATAATCTATCCCCAAAAAAATTGCTCCCCTTTTTTTAAAAAAAATTTCATGTTCTGCTAGCTTTAGGCTAAACCTAGCAGAGCAATATGAGTAAACAGTGAAAGAAGATAATTAGCGCAAATGTTATTATGCAGAAATTATGTGCTCCAAATGTGCTCTTGAAAAACACAAAAATTAAAAAAAAAAAACATTTTTAGTAATAATAAATAAAAGTAATTTTGAGAAAAGTAAAAAATTACAACAGTTAAATTAATTTTTTTTATTGGTTTTTTTTTTAAAGCTATCTTAATAGCTCAACTCAATGGGAAAAATTTACTTTTTTAGTTTTCCTTCATCTGTTTTTACGCAAGAGAGGTAGAAAGTCAGAAACTAAACTTAAGTTCGTAGGAAGTCTCGCTGATTCTTGGAAATTTTTTTTTTTTGGATCCAAGCGCACTTAGACCCTTTTGGCTCTGAAAATTATTGCAATAAAATTTCGAACGTTGATTGCTCGAACTTAAGTTCGTAGGTAGTCTCGCCGATTTTTGGCAGTTTTTTTTAGTAAATATTAGCTCATATTTGAATAGGAAATTATATAGAACTATAGACGTCCTACGAAATTAAGTTTAGCACTTTATTATACTAAAATTAAACGGGCTACAAGACTACATACTCGGAAAGTTTTTAAAAGTTATTTTAGCCGAGCAATCAACGTTCGAAATTTTATTGCAATAATTTTTGGAAATTTTTGCCTGCATTCATTTAGACAGGAATCATTTCAAACGCATTTACCCAGAATTTACAATAAGTAATTTACTTTAACCTTAATTAACATTTGCAACTATCTTCTTTCACTGTTTACTCATATTGCTCTGCTAGGTTTAGCCTAAAGCTGGCAGAACATGACATTTTTTTTTAAAAAAAGGGGAGCAATTTTTTGGGGATAGATTATTTCAAGAGCACATTTGGAGCACATAATTCTGCATAATAACATTTGCGCTAACTATCTTCTTTCACTGTTTACTCATATTGCTCTGCTAGGTTTAGCCTAAAGCTAGCAGAACATGAAATTTTTTTAAAAAAAAAGGGGAGCAATTTTTTTGGGGATAGATATTTCAAGAGCACATTTGGAGCACATAATTTCTGCATAATAACATTTGCGCTAACTATCTTCTTTCACTGTTTACTCATATTGCTCTGCTAGGTTTAGCCTAAAGCTGGCAGAACATGACATTTTTTTAAAAAAAAGGGGAGCAATTTTTTTGGGGATAGATTATTTCAAGGAGCACATTGGAGCACATAATTTCTGCATAATAACATTTTCGCTAACTATCTTCTTTCACTGTTTACTCATATTGCTCTGCTAGGTTTAGCCTAAAGCTGGCAGAACATGAAATTTTTTTTAAAAAAAGGGGAGCAATTTTTTTGGGGATAGATTATTTCAAGAGCACATTTGGAGCACATAATTTCTGCATAATAACATTTGCGCTAACTATCTTCTTTCACTGTTTACTCATATTGCTCTGCTAGGTTTAGCCTAAAGCTAGCAGAACATGAAATTTTTTTAAAAAAAGGGGAGCAATTTTTTTGGGGATAGATTATTTCAAGAGCACATTTGGAGCACATAATTTCTGCATAATAACATTTTCGCTAACTATCTTCTTTCACTGTTTACTCATATTGCTCTGCTAGGTTTAGCCTAAAGCTGGCAGAACATGACATTTTTTTTAAAAAAAGGGGAGCAATTTTTTTGGGGATAGATTATTTCAAGAGCACATTTGGAGCACATAATTTCTGCATAATAGCATTTGCGCTAACTGTCTTGTTTCACTGTTTAGGCATATTGCTCTGCTAGCTTTAGCCTAAAGCTAGCAGAACATCATTTTTTGGCAAAAATAGAGGAGCACATTTTTTGGGATTAGGGCACTTAATTAGCACATTTGGAGCACATCATTGTCCATAAGTTAGTTTTTTGTTCTGCTAACTTTGCTCTGCTAGCTTTATGGACCTCCATCAATGCCGACGATCACAATTAGCTTTTGCAAACCAAGAACAATAAAACAAAAACCTGTTAACGATTGGCAGCATTGACGACCATATTGCTAGCTATACATACATATGTACATGTACATTTGTATCTACGTACCTTTTCAATACTGGAACTGGATCAAATCCGGAACGTGTGTGCTGTGCCTCCCAAACTTGCAACACTTGTGCCATATCTTTAGTCTCAAAATTGGGTTCTTCATCTTCGAACCCATAAAA